>VMKM01001780.1:0-112553 GCA_008360985.2 Macquaria ambigua | reverse complement strand
TTTGGAGGAACCAAACCTCTTGTAAAAATGGTTGTTTTAAAGGATAAGGTTGTTTTATTCTGTATTTTTCCTGTTGTCCACTAATCAAGTCATTAAGAAAGCAGGTTTTAATGAAACTGGATGGTAAACTGGAAGGTAAGCTGATGATTCTTAATTTTGGTTTAACCACACCTCTTCTAAAAAATGGTTGTTTTAAAGGATAAGGTTGTTTTTTTCTGTATTTTTCCTGTTGTCCACTAATCAAGTCATTAAGGAAATAGGTTTTAATGAATCTGGATGATAAACTGGAAGGTAAGCTGATGATTCTTAATTTTGGTTTAACCAAACCTCTTGTAAAAATGGTTGTTTTAAAGAATAAGGTTGTTTTATTCTGTATTTTTCCTGTTGTCCACTAATCAAGTCATTAAGAAAGCAGGTTTTAATGAAACTGGATGGTAAACTGGAAGGTAAGCTGATGATTTTTAATTTTGGAGGAACCAAACCTCTTCTAAAAAATGGTTGTTTTAAAGGATAAGGTTGTTTTTTTCTGTATTTTTCCTGTTGTCCACTAATCAAGTCATTAAGAAAGCAGGTTTTAATGAAACTGGATGGTAAACTGGAAGGTAAGCTGATGATTCTTAATTTTGGTTTAACCACACCTCTTCTAAAAAATGGTTGTTTTAAAGAATAAGGTTGTTTTATTCTGTATTTTTCCTGTTGTCCACTAATCAAGTCATTAAGGAAATAGGTTTTAATGAATCTGGATGGTAAACTGGAAGGTAAGCTGATGATTCTTAATTTTGGAGGAACCAAACCTCTTGTAAAAATGGTTGTTTTAAAGGATAAGGTTGTTTTTTTCTGTATTTTTCCTGTTGTCCACTAATCAAGTCATTAAGAAAGCAGGTTTTAATGAACTGGATGGTAAACTGGAAGGTAAGCTGATGATTCTTAATTTTGGTTTAACCACACCTCTTCTAAAAAATGGTTGTTTTAAAGGATAAGGTTGTTTTTATTCTATATTTTTCCTGTTGTCCACTAATCAATTCATTAAGAAAGCAGGTTTTAATGAATCTGGATGGTAAACTGGAAGGTAAGCTGATGATTCTTAATTTTGGAGGAACCAAACCTCTTGTAAAAATGGTTGTTTTAAAGATAAGGTTGTTTTTTTTCTGTATTTTTCCTGTTGTCCACTAATCAAGTCATTAAGGAAATAGGTTTTAATGAATCTGGATGGTAAACTGGAAGGTAAGCTGATGATTCTTAATTTTGGTTTAACCACACCTCTTCTAAAAAATGGTTGTTTTAAAGGATAAGGTTGTTTTATTCTGTATTTTTCCTGTTGTCCACTAACCAAGTCATTAAGAAAGCAGGTTCTAATGAAACTGGATGGTAAACTGGAAGGTAAGCTGATGATTCTTAATTTTGGTTTAACCACACCTCTTGTAAAATGGTTGTTTTAAAGGATAAGGTTGTTTTATTCTGTATTTTTCCTGTTGTCCACTAATCAAGTCATTAAGCAGACAGGTTTTAATGAAACTGGATGGAGTCACCAATTTCCAACTATTTTGTAATGTTCCTAAGGTAAGCTGATGATTTTTAATTCTGGAGCAAAGCCTTCAAGTTTCAGTAGACACCTCAGGTGTGCTGCACACTTACATTTATTAACTTCTCATCCCTGCGTATTTGCACCAAACCTCTTGCAAAATCATGGTGTATTTAAAGTATAAGTTTGCTTTTATTTTGTTTTGTTTTTTATCATCAACAAATCAAGTCACTAAGAAATCTCAAAAATGAAAAGGAAAGAAAATCTATATCCCTAACAGCTGTGCACTATAGGCTTTTAGCAAACATTTCTCTAGAAGGCTTGAACAATGTATTTGTTGGGGGCTATTTTTAACCACAGATTAATACACATTTGTCGCACTTGTTAGTATTTATGGCAGCAGGACAGTGTCTCTCAGATCGACTCCAAATAAACTGCAGTGCCCGTGTTCATGTCACATTGCAACAGTGTGGCTCATTTAATAGTTTTTGGACAACAATGGAGTTGTTACTCTTTATCTGGCTTTTGGCTTTTGACAATTATTGTTTTTTGAAACAGATGCTGGTGCATGATGAACACTGCACCATTCTAATCTTTTATTTGTTTGTCAGCCATGGCCACGGCTGTGTGTCTGCCTCTCTCTTTTCCAGAACCGATGCTCCTCTCGTGCTGGACCACGCTGCCGTCTTCAGGCGTTTCACTCTCTTTATCCCTGCCTCTTTTTTCTTGAAAATTGTTGAACTCATTTCACAGAGAGGTATCCCTCCTCTGTTTCTCTTCCTGAGGTTTCTCCACATTTTTCCTGTTAAAGGGTTTTGTGGAGTTTTTCCTCCAAATTTAGGATAGATATTAAACCCCTCTGAGACAAATTTGTGATTTTAGGATTTGCGACTTGACATGGTAAATCATGGTAAGAGACCTGGGCTCCTCCTGAAAGCAATAGAACTTGATAAACAACCATTACATGATAGCATTTTAATCCTGCAATGAATAATACAATATTACAATTTTAAATGTGTTTGTAGCTTTAGTCTTTATCTTCTACTATACAACATGTGTACATATACAATTACACAATGTGGTTGTCAATGAACTAAAACCATGAATGATGAGTTCTAATATGATTAAAGTATTTGTCACAATCAGAACTGGAGTGCATACAAAACCCAAACTTGGCACTAGATGTCAGTATCTTACAGAACATGGTCTAATTATTGCCCAATATCACAAATCTGCTCTGTAGTCCAGAGCTATTCTGGTACAGACATTGAAATCACAAGATGCAGCATAATTGAAAGGCAGCATGCTCTCAGGAGCGTGTGCAGACAGGCAGAAGAGGAAAAAGCACTGGAAGACACAGAGTAAAAGAAACTGTGCTGCACTGAACTTTTTTTTTACATAAACATAAGCATTTTTTAAAATCCTTTAAATTGTATTTTTTAAGGAATTGTGAGTAAGATATGTACTGAGCTGGATACTTTGAAGAATAAACTTGTCAGTGTTCTCTGATGGGCAAACTATGTAATGGAGACACTGTCTCTAAATTACCGCAAACAGATCATTGGCATTTTTGTACACCAGTTTCATGTTACTTACAGTATTGGTCACATTGACTGATACAATATTTCTGTAATAAGCTAATATCGGCTGATATATCATGCTGTAATATTAAGTACAGGTTGAGGGTGTTGGAGAAATGGGGATAAAACATTAACAGTCTATTTGTGACGTGTGAGGTTGCACTGACAAATTGTTTTACATGATCATTGATTCAGCAAAACTGGCCGTTGTTACTGTGTAATATCACTGCTAACAAGGTCTTGCTGGGAAAAGCTGTTTCACTTTAAAGGAATAGTTTGACAGTCTGGGAAATGCACTTACCTGCGGGACTATTTCTTTGCTGGGACCAGTAACTTCCTGGAGTCTCTGGTAGTTGCCTAGCAACTGCTCGGAGCCAAGAAATAGCCAAGCACAAAACTCACTTTTGTTTTTGTACAGCTTGAAGAAACAATATATAACAGGTTAATTAATGAGCTTTAGTGGTGCTGGTAGGTGGACTTTGTTAGCTTTGGACTGAGCTAATGTCATATCCTCCTACCTCATGTATATAAAGCAACCTGTTACATTAATCATATTTATTTCAGCACCCTTTGCACTCTGCACCATTGCACTATTGTCTTACTGTCTACAAATATTATTGTTGCTGTTCTATCTATCTATCTATCTATCTATCTATCTATCTATCTATCTATCTATCTATCTATCTATCTATCTATCTATCTATCTATCTATCTACATAATAGTTTAATATTTATATTTACCTTGTCGAGCTTGTTGTCCTTGTTTTTAGCAGTATGTATGTCTATTTCTGTGTATGTATATTGAGAGCAATGAAAAACCGGAGTCAAATTCCTTGTATGTGTACACATACCTGGCCAATAAACCTGATTCTGTTCTGATTCTGAGCTAGGCTAGCTGTTTCCCCCTGTTTCCAGTCTTTGTGCTAAGCTAAGTAGCTGCAGTTTTATGTTTACAGAGTTGTATCAATCTTCTCATCTCACTCTCAGCATGAAAGCGAATAACTATTTCCCAAAATGTTGAACTATTTCTTTAAGGGAGTCATTTTTAGTGCACAATTCACTCCGCTGTGGCAGTAAAGGACAGCTGCCTCTGTGTGTGTGTGTGTGTGTGTGTGTGTGTGTGTGTGTGTGATCAGAGGACTCAGGTTCCTGTAACACCTGCTATTGCATAAGAGTTCCCCCAACAGCCCAGACAAACACAAGTATACGTTTACAGCATGAAATGTCATATATTTCCCTAAAAGAGTTGTTTCATACCACAATATCCTGCTTATAATTGTAATTCTGCTGATTTCAAAAGAGGCTTTGATGACCATTATTTAGATTTATAACTTTAAGTGCTAACAGACATTGTCAAAGACTGATATAAAAATAATCAGTAGCGTGTAGCACATGTTTATTGCTTATTTTATTTTGTGTTAAACAAGAACAATAGTAACCACAAAACATTGTTCATATACAAGAATACAGGAGTATAAATATAGAATATCTGTACTACAGGGTAGTATTTGAGCATTTTTCTAAAATACAACAGACACACACTCAGAAAAATCATTCGCTCAATCATTCACAAATCCAAATGGAAGACCATTTGTGTCCCAAAAGGTTCAGTCCCTTCTGAAGACAGTCTCTTCTTTAGTGCTCAGAGTACTGCTTGCACTCCACTTTCCTTCTTGACAGCTTTTCCAAAATAGTCTCCACGTCCTACATTTCAAATTGACATTTAGGAGTTAAAGGAGGAGCTCAACAATCATGGCAGAACAAGACATAATCCACCATCCGACAGCTTGGTTTGTCCCGTTTTGATCCTCATGTGGCGATTCAGATCCAAAAAAGAGGCTCACTGTTCACATTAATACAAAACATCTCTTAGTGGTGCCTGTAGCATATTAACATCAATAAATGTTTAACTTGGACACATCACTATATAGCTGTAGACGAGTTACACCATTGTTGAGAGGATTGACAGCCTCTACAATATGCCAAAGGACAGAACGTGTGCAGAAACAGATTTAGTGAAATCAGTTCAGTGGCAACGAGCAACATCCTGTTTGCAACAGGAAGCGAGGAGGTTTATGGGAAATGCAGTCTTTTGAATAACGCTGGCACTAATAATACCAATCCTCCTGTCCCAGCTCTCATTTGTTTACAATACATCCACATGGGATCACAATTTATTTGACAATGATGTACTGATGTTCAAATACACTGCGTATAGCACCTTTAATATGACACCATCTGATGTTTAGACAATATGGAGACATAATGTCAGGTTGGTTGGAGCTGGGAGTGTGTGCTTCATCCTGCCCTGCCCCATGTCTTCTGCCACAGAGTCCAGTTTGAGGCTTGAAGCTGGGCACGGTGAGTGTTTTAAGTGTCACAGACGTTCATTAGACACTGTTGAGCAGAATGGTAGTGGCTGAGCTGGGAGAGGAAATTTCAGGGTTAATGTAATGGGGGTCTTGTTCATCCCCGGAGTCCCCTTCTTGTTTTTGTGCTACAGTCAAGGTTAGCTTGTTCAAACCGGCTTCTAGCGTCGCCTCCGCTCCCTCTGCTCTGTCACCTACGACACACACACAGAAACAGAGGGCATGTAATGGTGAATGAATCTGCATGTTGAAGTAAACCAAAGGATTTATCTTCGCTGACTGAATCGGAAACCAACCACTTTCCAGTTAATGTCATCCACCTCTAGCATGATGGATATGATGCTGTGCAAATGAATAAATATAAAAATAACAAAAAATAATAATATTTATCAACATTGCTCTGGTGGACTATGGGAAGCCCTTCACCCAAATGGGACGGTTCAGATTCCACACAAGTACAGACAAACAAATGATTGTTTTTTGTACCAATAGTCAGGGTTTCAGTGGACAGCTTTACTGTCTTATTATCAAAAGGAGCTTTTCCATCTTCCCAAGGGACAGAATCAATACTTTTTAGAAAGTAACACTGTACAAATATTGGTACTGGCCTTTAAAAATATACACACCATATGAGACAAACTCAGGCTAAAACCTGTGAGCTCAACTTTAATTTATACTGCTTTGAGCAAATAAACGATGTACGAATTCTTTCAATTTATGATTCAAATCCCACATTGTCTTAAGTTTTACTTTAACAGTTCTTGGCAATGAAAGTGCTGAATAATGTATCAGCTCTTATCTAATATATTTTGCAATTAAGACTCACAAACCGACTTATGGTGACTGAAGTGGAGCATCGATAACTGACAAGATAAGTTATTTATATGAACTATTAGAAATTTTACTGTATCTGACATTTTCTAGTTTAACATTTTGGAAAATATGCTTATTCACTTTCTTTTCCAGAGTGAGACAAGAATTTTAATATCAGTCTCATGTTTGTGTGTTACTAAGAGTCAGGACCTGGTTAGCCTAGCTTAGCACAAGTTAGCAGAGTCCAGGGGGAAATCCAGGGGGTAGCCTGGCTCTGCCCAAAGTTCAAAAATACACCTACCTCACTAATTAACATGTTGTATGTAATTTGTTTAATCTGTACACAAACAGAAATGTAAATGTGACTTTTTGTGGTTTCAGTGGATGTTCCCTGTGGTAACTATTACTTGGCAAACAATAGCTGGGCACAGTTACTTTCTGGAGACTTGTCGTCACAGTGAGGTTGCCAGGTTTGACACAATTGTCCATGTACAGAGACAAAGCAAAAACCGATAAACTGTTATTTGCCAAAGAATAGTAACAGTGTGTAACTCCTTCTAAAACAACAAATTATATTATAGCAATTAGTGAGTTTTAGAGGTGCTGGTATGCATATTTATGAACTTTTGACAGAGCCAGGCTAACTCTTTCCCCCTCCTTCCAGTCTTCATGCTAAGCTAAGCTAATCACATCCTGACTCAAGCTTGTTCTTAATGTACTGACATGAAATTGGTATTGATCTTCTAATCACACTCTCAGGGAGAAAAAGCTCAAGTATAAGCATATTTCAAAACCTGCTCAACTATTTCTTTAATTCCCCGCTACAAAAATACAAAACAGTTTCAACATATAGGATGAAGAATCACATCAGAAGTCAACACACAGGTACACACTGATGCGATGAACACACACCTCTCTCCTGGTCGCAGTCTGGAGAGGAAGCTCCACTGCACTGGCTGCGAGGGCCTAGGAGAGGTGAGGCATGCCCAGAACCACACACTGAGTCTGGGTCATGAGAGCTACAGGGGCTCGCTAACTCCAGGCCGCCGGGACAGGAGGAGGAGAGGATGGAGGAAGGGGGAGAGGAGGAGAGGTAGGAGCAGGGGGTGTAGAGCGAGGAGGAGGGGTAAGGGCAGGGCATGTCCAGGGGGGTAGAGGCAGAGGTGGAAGGATGGGAGGAGGATGAGGAAGGATGGGAGGAGGATGAGGAAGGTGAGGAGGGCATGGCTCGGGGTGAGGAGGTGGAGTGAGTGTCGGCCTCCTCTGAGCTGCTACTGTGACTGCCCTCTTCGTCAATTGATACGGACACCACTGAAACACACGTACACACACAGATATGTACATTAAACATGCAGACGCAGATTCACCAACAAAAAAAAAAATCATAATGTGGATGAATGAAGTGGATGACTTTTCATTTCTAAGTTTCACTTATACTCACTTGACAGACCGTCTGACTCCATCTTGAAGTTGGCGATGTCCTCGTTGGCCCCATCTCCCTCCGCACCAACACCCTGCTCCCTGGTTCCCATGGCGAGGGAGCGTCGCTGGGCGTGGATCTCTTCGGAGATGCTCTCTAGGTTGCGTAGCGCTGCACGGTACTCGGCCTTAGCAACCACAAGTTTGGCCTGACGCTCATCCACATGATGCTTCAGTTGCTATGAGAAATCAAACAGTTTCTTAGTAAAACTGTATGCACATATGAAGTATATACATTTTGACATACAAGAAAAGTGTTTCCTAAGCTAAGTGAGCATGACATTTACACAGTCAGGGGTAGTGCTTTCATTCCAAAGCTAACACGACTCAGACTCTGCTAGCTCTGTGAGGCTGTACTGTGGCAAAGTGGTACTTTGAGCTAAATGCTAACATCAGCATGCTAACAGACTCATAATGACAATGCTAACATGCTGTTATATAGCAGGTATAATGTTTACCATGTACACCATCTTAGTCAGCATGTTAGCATGCTAACATTTACTAATTAACACTAAAGTTACAGGTGAGGTTGATGGGAATGTCATTAGTTTTGCAGGTATTTGGTCATAAACCAAAGCATTGGACAAATTAAAATGTTGACCTAATGATGGTGCTAGATGGAAAGTTAAGAGTTCACCAAAGTTATTACAATTTGTCCTGAGGGAGACATGAGTGAGATCTTTCATATGTGGTGCACCGACTGATCGACCGACCAACATTAGCATGGCTAAAAATGTATAAGTGCTTTGAACTGGTTTGGCTAAAAGTATCTTAACTTTAAACTGTTTAAAAGTCTGCTAACATACATACCTCGAGCTGTAGATAATACTTTGCTTTCAGTTCAAAATATGGCCTACAGGGGAAGAAAGAGAAGAAAAAGTGAGAGAGAGGGAGGGAGAAACTTTGCCAACTGTCACTGGAGAAACTGCTGGAAGAATAACACTCCTCTGTGAGCAGTCACATTCCTTGGCTCTTACAAAGGGAACACACCCCAACGCTGCACAGCCAACACATGAAACATCTGGACTGCATCAGATGACATAAACGTAGCCCCGCTTTCTCATACACAAACGCACTCACACACAGCGAGGCCAGAGCAGGGGGGGAAAGAAAAGGAAACATTCAGAAGGGAAACAAAGGAACAGACCTGGATTTGTTGATGGAGCGTTTGAGTTTCTTCTCTAACTGCCTCATGTGGCTGATACAGGAATTGTAATTGGATGCTGTTTTCCTGTGTTCGGCCTCACTGCGCGTTCTCGCCTGCTCGGCCTCCATCACCTGAAACAATCCAGAAAGGTTTATTTTAACTGTAGAAACAAAGAAAAGATCGATTGATTCCAGTACAATCACATCGACTACTTCCACTTTCTCTATCTGCACTGCCTGTAGCAGTTCCTCACCCTCAAGCACAAATTACATATTAGGATGGAACCTTTTAGTATTTGTCAGCTGTCTTGCATCATGTTCGTACCCTCTGAGTGGCATGGTTGAGCATTTCCTGCCAGGCGGAGTCAAACTGGCGGCTGTCCTCCTCCAGCAGCCTCTCCTCTGCCAGGGCTATGGTCTCCTTGGCTGCCCGCAGGATCTCCACTGCCCGCTGGAACTCCTGAGTGGCCTTTTGTGCTTCAACCTGGGCCTACAGTTCAGAGAGAGGGGTAGTTATAATGACATCAAATGTGTCCAGCTTGAAAATACTACTTCCATCAGCTTTCATCAGGTGGTAAATATTACTGCTGTGGAGCTCAGGGTTTTATGATAAGAAATTCTGACAGAGATTTCACTCAATTCTGATGTCATGAAAAATGACAAGTGTGAAAAAGCTTAAATCATAGCATCGGGACTTTTTGGTCACACGGTGTATTCATTTCAACCAGTAAGTTGGCCCAGCGTTTGTTCTCACATGGTATGAGTGCAGCAGTAGTCCTTGTGCTGCTTCCAGTGTGTGTCCCTGTGTATTTTATGACCTATATTTCCTCTGGAGGAACCATTGTTGATTCCTTATGACAGCCATAGAGGGACGAAGACATTTTGCATCGCACACGCATACACACACGCACAAAAAGACAACCGCGTCTTGATCCAAAAGACAAACAGAAGCTTTGTCACTAAGAAAATCCAACCCTCTGTCAGTGGGCTCCTCCTGCCCACAGTCACAGTCAATAGGAGGATTATTCCCATAATGCTGGACATTTTTGGACCTACTCTGTCCACTCAGACTTCAAGGTCAGTGTATTGGCTCAATACCAAGATTAAGCACTCCGATCAGATTTCCTGGAATAAGATAGAAAATAATAAGACATAATTTGGTTAGCTGGGTTATTTGTAAATCTAATGGAGGCCTTTTTCTTTGAAAAGAGCTGATGACATCGCCAGGATTTATTGTCAACATTGGGCACTCCCAGATAAAAATGTCTTAAAACATATCGGGGATATGTCTTAGACAATCACCTTGGCTTTCTGGAGAAAGTACAGTATTAAAGGCATGAAAATAAACCAAAAAGACACATGCTACATGCTTTTTTCATAAGAACTTGTTTCAAGAAAAAGCAACAGTATAGAATTTAGTTAGGGGTGAGATGCCTTCACATGCCAAACATATTGATTATGATGTTAGTTGTTGAAATGAAGATACAAAAAACAGAAGATACAAAACAACATCCTCGTCTTCCTACCCATCTGGCAGATTTTCATTTTAAGAAACTCAAATGGTTTGTAGTACCATGAACATCTGTGAACAATTCTGCTCCAGGTTATCTGGCAAATCATTTCACTTCCATCAGATAAGCTACATCCAAAATTATGCAACAACAGGCCGTTCCGCTGATACTTCCTCTAGCCCTTTAAGCGCTTCATGGAGTTAGAGTACATTTTGTTCAGTGCAACAAATTTCCCTTCAAACTGAGGGGAAATCAGTTGTTTTAAGTGGTGTGTAACCCTTTGACATTTTCTAACACACCCTGTAAGTCTGTCAGCCCCTATGTCCTGTTTTAACTGTATTGTCAGTTTGTATTGACTGTAAACTACAATGGAAACAAACCTGCTGGTCTAGTTTGTGTTTCTATCCTTGAGCATTTTGAATGGATTATTGTACGGCATTGTTGCAGCTAAATGGCCATTTATAACTATCAACCACAGCCATCCATTCATGTGAAAACTATAGACCATTTCACAGTTTCAAACATAAATTGTCTGAAATCCAACGTTGGGGTGTTTCCCAAAATCAATAGATGACAGGAAAGATAACTTTACCCACGCTGCAATGAAATGGTCTATACAAATAGTTATCAGTTACTTTATTTCCTCTACCTTAATCTATTTATTACTTTAGAAATAGGTAGCCCTCCTTTATTTTAGAAAAGGAGCAAATTGAGTTCTTATAATTAGTAATTATAGGCCTATATTCACTGTGTGCATTAGACATCTGAAATTTAAGGGATTTGACACACCTTACCCAGTGTGTAATAAGAGGGGTGGTACCAATATACTCTCTGTAGTAGACAGATATTAGCACATACTTTAGCATATGATTAATTAAGGCAATACTTGTTTTTGGCCGCTTAGGGGCCAAACAACAAGCTGTAAATACATAACTCATATATTACCACCTTATAAAGTTATTATGGTGAACATGTTAACAAACAGTTGCCTATTTACACATCCAGGAGACATGGAGCAACATGTAGTCATGTTCCTGGCCACCTAGGGAATGTAGGTCTAATATTCACTCTCTTTTTAGCTCTGTTTTCAGTCACCACCAAATCCTGAGGGAAATATCTCACTATATTAGCTAGTTGCTAACTTTGTCTGCCTGGTCAAATAGCATATAGGCAAGTGGGTTTATCAGGGCTTTTTTGTTAAAATAGTTACCTGCTGCATCTGGAAACAATGAGAGCGATGAGAATGAACTGAAGACAGTAAAGTTGTGGTGCGTACAAGCAAAACATTGATATTAAACATGCTAAAATGCTCCGAGAGTTGAGGGGAACTGCAGAGTTGGGTGATAATTCTCTGTGTGTTCGTCACTACGAGCGACTCATTTCACATTAAACAGCTCTAACATAACAGACTCCCAAAAGGTCAGTGTAGTTCTCTCAGCTGTTACACACTTTTTCACACGGCCTTCCCTGGCTTTCTGTTACATCAACCCCTGTAACATGACCCCCTGCACTGTCAGCCATGTTTATGATAAAGGCTCCAACAGTGACGTGAGCAAGCACAGATCTGCGTCGTCTCACGCAAATTGTAGAAACTCCACATGCTGGCATCTTTTGTGTCAGTATTGTTGTGATATCTGAGCGTTGCAGTGGTTAGATATGCTATCCAGGGTTGTCAAGGCCCCTTCGAGAAGGTGAAGAGATAGAGGAAGGGAGTGGGAAGATAACAGTTGCTCTTTGCGTGTAATCTGTTAGTTTGACTGGCAAAGATGAATCCCTCCTCTTTGTCCCTTGTCCTGACCCATTTCCCAGGCTCGGGGAAGAGAGGGGGCACAGGGAAGACAGACGGAGGATGATGGATATTTGATGAGGAGAAACCAGGAGCGAGGAGTAGGGAAGGAACTGAGACTTTAACGCTATCCGTCAATGGTTTTTGTCAAGTTGGAGATAAAAAGTCACACAAGAGTGCCCGTCCTTCACAGGACTTCCTGAACAGAGCAGCAACACACTTCCTTTCTCATGCAGGGTTAGTGTTTATTCATAGTGTTGTCAGTACCAAAGCTGACCAAACACAGTGACCATGTGAGGCTCTGCCTTTCTTTACTTTTGCAAAAAACACAATTGAACAAATGACAAATCTTTAGCACCCTGGTGAGTAACATGCATCAAGGCTGGAGGACACAATTTGCCGTTATCTTTACGGCACAAAAGCCTGCTGAGCACAGGACAGCATGCAAATGACAAGCATTGTTATCAGTTAATTAACTTGATGTCATGGAGCCCACGATATCTGACTGTCTCTGAGGCAAACAATACGATGGTTTTGGTCTGGAATACCACGACACGCTGTCACCTCTTATGCATGCATGTAAATGTGTGAGTGTAACTGTGCGCACGACTCATTTTTAATTCATGTGTCAGACACTGTCGTCCTGTCTGACACCTTTGTCTCTAGAAATGTATCCCATTTACAGTTTTTCAGGAGATGAGAGATGGAGGGTGAAGAGGTAGAGAGAGGTGGCTGAAACAGAGAGGGAGGTGAGAGAGAGGGGGGTACAGGAGACAGACAGTCAGACAGACAGACAGGCACTGGTGCAGAAGAGACTGCTGGGGGAAAAGGACAAAAGATAGGACAGTACAGGCAAATTCCTATACACCGCCCCCCAGTCTGTTGGAATGTAGGGGGGAAAACATGGGGGGTTGGGGGCTGAGACTGGCTTATGGGTGGAGGTAGGTGCAATATTGTGTGTGTGTTTGTTCTGGTAGGGTCAGTGAGGGTAAGCATTTGAATCCCTTTAAAGTAGGTCACGTATTAAATATTAAATATTCCTCCATAAATCATTACCAGACAACACGCCAGTTTAACCCGAGGCCTTCATTGGCTTTGCTCTATTGAATCCCCCTGATCACACACACACACACACACACATCCACAAAGCTAGGGAGGGCTTCTGATCCCTTGACGTGAACACAGGTCCCATCAAAATTCAAAACCTCCCAGTAATCCCGGACTCTCACGTGTCACTGTCAGAAGCTGATGCCACTGGCAGGTAGTTTGTCATATTGCAACAGAGACAAGCAAGGACACACACACACACACACACACACACACACACACACACACACACACACACACACACACACACACACACAATCTATTTCAGTTTGACACCTCAGCTCTGACACAGCCTTCTGATGAATGAGTCATATGCTTCTTTCTTATTGGCTGAGAAGAAGGGGGCGCTGGACTCTGAAATTTCTGGTGCTGTCCAATCAGATGAAAACCTCAACAGGATGGGACAAGACAGTAAAGGATATGACCCCCTGGAGAGGGAACAGCACAGTTTAGTGTGCTAACCATTGGGGAAGTTGCCCTACTTTGCATCTACCTGCAACAGTGCAGCGAGCATGAGAACACAGAGCTCTAAGATGCAGCACAGGAAGCAAGCATTTTTCAGATTATGAAAAATATTGCAAGTCAAGCAGTTTCAGTGCAACAACTCAGACAATTCTTCTTCCTCACACTGAGTTTGTGTGTGTGTGTGTGTGTGTGTGTGTGTGTGTGTGTGTGTGAGAGAGAGACACCAGCGTAGCACACAGAGGTAAGACTGAGTTTAAAAATAGACATCATGTGACTGAGCTCCCTTTAAGTAGATATAAGCTGAGCTCTTTAAACTTCTCATTGCTAATCCTCAGTAAGCCTGCCCTCACACTCTCTTGTCTACTGACCTCAGAGTCACTCCAGCTCTCTTCTGTGAATTTGTGTGTGTCTATGTGTGTGTGTGTGTGTGTGCGTGTACCTGTCTTGCTACTTTGCGGGCTTCCCAGTACGGTTTGGAGTCGTCCACAGCTCGTCCGATCCTCTTCACCTGCTCGTCCAGCTTCACTGTTGCTTCCACCAGCACTCCACGAAACCGCTGACGGCAGTCCTACACACATATACATACACACACACACACACACACACACACACACAGCTTTTAAACTTATCAATCAATCTACAGTCATAATTCAGTCAAATATGTTGTGAATGTGGAAACTGGGCACATTGTTGTGAGAAATGAGGAGGTATAAGAATTTTTAGCCATGCTAGCAGTGTGGTTTGTCGTCGTCGGTCTCGGCCCAGACTGAAATTTTCTACAGACATTCATGGTTCCTATAGGATTAATCCTACTGACTTTGGTGATCCCCTGACTTCTACAGTAGTGCCATCATCAGGTGGAAATTGTAATTTTCCAGCACTGAATGAATGGCATTCCCATCAGCCTCAGCTGTACTTTGTGTTGAATGCTATGCAAATATTTGCAAATGTTAGCATGCAAACTAAGATGGTGAGCATGGTAAACACACCCGCTAAACATCTGCATGTTAGCATTGTCACTGTGAGCATGTTAGTATGCTGATGTTAGCATTCAGCCTCACAGGGCCAACACTGTCAAGGTCAAACCATTTAAATTCAATTAAAAAGTTGAAAACCAGTTTTGATGATTGACTCAATATGTCTCTGTGCATTTTCTCTTGTGTTTCACATTTTAAGCATTAGCCACAAGTCGGCCTGCCTTGTGGCTTGTGCTGTCCTGCTGGCCCTGACCAATTTGGCCTTGCGCCTCCAAAGCGGCTCTTTTAATTCAAGTCACCACTAAACCATTACCCAAATACAAGCACATATACACAGCAGCTGTGTCTCCGTTTTTTGTTTGTTTGTTTTTTTGCTCCAATGGGTGTTGTTGAGCAAACCTTATATACATTCTTTGGTGGTGAATTTATGTTAAAACTTTTTGTGAGCAATGATATAGCACAAGTGGCAACACCTCTGTGTGCACATTTTTGGCATAAAGCCCAAGATAGCACTGTGACAGTAGACTTGTTGTATGTATGTGTATGTGTGTGAGTGAGTGTGTACAGCTGTGTCTCTCCTTTACAGAAAATAGAGTTTGAAAGGCAGCAGCACCTGCATCCTGTTCATAAAACTGACAGAGGGATACAAGAGAGGGTAGAAGCATCATTATGTTTCCTGACTTCCTGTTCCTGTGCTGAGATAGTGACACAGCATGCAATCTTATATCTCTGCCAGGCCACATGAGAGGTTTACGTTCATGTTGGCAGAGTAGAGAACCTCATATGTGACCATGGATTTAACCTCATTGCCTCAGCTTTTCCTGAATCCTCTCAATCTACTGCACATCGTTCTTAATCAACTCCAGCCTGCAGCCTGCCAGCGGCACATTCTTCAGCTCCCCACTTTCATTCTGCTTCACGATGAATGGCCTTCTTTCTGTTTCTGTTTCCGTATGCATGAGTATATATTTATATCAGTGACTCCACACAACTGTTGCTAAAAAAGATTGCTTAAGCAGTGGGAAAAAATTACATTTTCCAAAAAACAGCAAACAGCAGTTCATTCCTTCACACCAGCTGGGTAAAAATAACCAGGGTCTATAATAAGTATCCAGTATTTAGCTTGAAAACAGAGTTAAGCAATATGTAACAATGGTTCCAACGCTGAAACGTGTGGATACAAATCCTGTCCTCTGCCTCTCTGTCTGTTGCTCTAAGTATTCCAGCACTGGTTTGTGGTGTTCGGACGTGAGTGAAGGTCTAATGAGAAACAGAAGAGGCCTACTTTGAGGAAAAGAAAAACCGCGGTCTGCCTCTGGAATGTTTTTACTTTTGCTGAACAGTAACCCTTCTAGCACTCATTTATATCAGCAAGCAAGCGATGTCAAAAAAAACAAAACTACCATCCATCTTTCTGCTGTTCCACACAGCATTTTACAGCCTTTTTCCTCTTTAAATGTTTGGGATGTTTTTAAAGGAAGGCTGAGGGAGCTGCGGGGAAACGAGGAGAGCGCTTGAGATTTAGATTGCTTCAAATGTGCCATTCGAATATTATACTTAACATTCAGATCACAGTCACGCCTCTTGTAGCACTAAGAGTTCATACAGTGCAGCATGCAGAGTGACAGTCGCTGCTTCACTTTTTCCACATTTTCCCTCAGAAGCAGCTCCCGCATTTAGAAAATTTTCCATCTTTGCAAGACATTCCATGTGAACTGTTTCTATGCAGTGGCCTAGTTGCTAGGCAAATTTCTCAAACACACTGAACCACATTGGTGACGAGATGAATTATCTCACAGCACTGACAGGATTTCTCACTTGTTCAGAGTAAAACATAAGATTTTAAGTCTGAGAGTGAGACTTAATGGCTCCTTGAGATGGGTGATTTGCAGCGCAGCTCATCCATGGCAGGAAGAGTTTACCCCCAGCAGGGAGAGGCACTAATGATGATGATAACAATGTTGGTGGTTGGTGTTTTGTCTTACCTCCAGCTCACTCTCCCAGCGGTTAATGTCATCTGTAGACTGGTTTAACTTCTCCAGTTCTCCCTGTTTACAGAAAACAGGGCATGCATTGAACAGCACAGAGAGAGAGAGAGAGAGAGAGAGAGGGAGGAGTATGGTTAAAACAGATTGTGTGTCGTGTGTGTTGGAGGCTAAACTGTGTGACTTCTGTTTACCAAATTACTGAGCATGCAGTCCTCAGTGTGTGTGTGTGTGTGTGTGTGTGTGTGTGTGCTGACAAAGTGTTAAAGGGACAAATACCCATAAATCTATTTATGAAGAACACCTTGGAACATTTTATTGCATGACTACAAAGCACAGTTGACACATTCAGTTAACATTTCATTATTTTAAGGGGAACGTCAATTGCTATTGTTAATATAGTAGTAATATAATAATGTAGTATATTTCAATGTATATTTCACATTTTACTGGCTGTATATATTTCACTCAGTGTGAGGTTAACATTTTTTATTCCACACAACCTGACAGTTCTTTTCACTGGGCTGCACATTTTCATCTCAATGTCACTTTCACTGGCTGCCACATCTGGATCTGTTTAAACAAAAACAAAAACATCTCACCTGGATTCTTGGATCCACTTCTTCTTCCTCCTCAGCACACTGCGAGTCCTCCTCACAGTTATTCCCGTTTTGTAAAGGATCCATTTTCAGGATATCTGGAGATGTTTGGCAAAAGAAAACGAGGGTCTCCTTCTTCACTGCAAACAAAGCGCGACCCCGGGGATGCTGGACAGCAAGGGTGTCCGGCAGCGATCCGCCCTCACTAACCTTTACACAGGGCACATTGCATGCTTCAGGCTTTGGAAGGATTCAGTGCGTTTACAGAAGCAGAGGAGTCCGCTGTCTGCAGAGGAGCACGTCTGGACGCACTGTAGAGGATCACAACCTCAGGGATCGACAGCAGACCAACTGTGGAAAAGAAAGTATTAAACTAACTACAATGATCAATAGGACTACTTCTGGTTTGAACTTTCAGAATAAAAGCCCGGTTAGAGTAGCAGTAGGCTTTTAAGTCAAAATGTGGGCAGGCTATGACATGACAATATGACAAAAGGTGTATGCTATATCAAACAACCTGATCAAATATAGAATACTTTCTTTTCAGAAAAGAATTAAGCAGATCTCTTACTTTAGAAAATCTTTTTATTGCCTGTCTTCCATTGAATTTATCCAGAATGTGATTTTAAGTGAGCCTTAATTTTTTATTTTTAACCTTTATTTATTCAGAGACGTGAGCATCATTTTTGCAGGAATGTCCTGATCACACCCACACAGACAGTTACTCACATTCACACCTGGAATCTGCCCAGTACAACCCAGTCTGATCTGTTGGCCACTGGGCAACTCCACTTGAGCTTTGGGGGTTAATAAGGCACCTCAGTGGTGGTAATGAGGGTGGGGAGAGTGCTGCTCTGTCACTTTCCCTGCCTACTGTAGCTGTGTCATGTCAATTCAGGAATCAATCTGGTGACCTTCACAAGCCCTCAATTGCATGATGTTAGCTACTGTAACTTTGAGGCTAGATTTAGCCTCAAACACAAAACCTACACAAAATGTGTTTCCATATGTTGTTTCAACCCACAGTTAAGTTAAGGGCCTAGCCGCCCATTTATTTGACCATTACAGTAACAAATATGCTGACATACTGTAATTTTGTTTTATAGATTAAAAAATATGCATATTTTGATACTTTCTCATTTAATCATAATAGAAAATAAGCATATGGTCATTAACAATTAGCTGTTGTCTGGTATTACTACTACTACTACTACTACTACTACTACTAGGCCTACATTAATGTCCTTAATTTGGCTTCACCAAATTACACTTTATTTTGACAAAGGCTCGACTTTCCCGGTCTTATTGATTTGCTGTCAGCTTGACGCAGATCCAGCATGGGATTGTGAGTTGGTTTCACTCGCCCTCTGGTGGTGAGGACTCCTGGGAGCAGGGAGGGGAGGGTCAGACTGGAGGCACGATGATGGCAGCAGGCTGGATTCCTGTAAACACTGGTGGAGTGTTTATGTAGACCAGTGGTTCCCAATATGGCATCAGCAGGAGGTCAGTAAAGGAGAGCCTCTAGGTGAAGTGATGATTACAGGAATATTTAAGGATTAAGTTTTAAATTAAAATATTACATTATTATTGTTATTATTTTTATTATTACATAAATGGTATCATCTGAACTTGAGAGTTTATTATTGGCCTTGAAAATAATACTTAAACAAAAAGAAAAAATAATTCTTAGCACAAGGTCCACTTAGTGGACATTTCCCAGAACTTTCAGCCACATCTTATGGCCTTCATCAGTGGATAGAGTTGGCTCTGCTCTTTTTTTTTGGTAAACTGATTCTAAATATCACTAACCAACTGGAGTGTATCAGTTAGGGCCTTCTCACCTTTAGCAAGTAAAACCAACACTACCCTTTATGGACAAGATTATGTATGTTTTTATGATTTGTGTTTGTGATTTTTGGGATTTGGGTGACTCAGTCGCATATAAACATATTTCATGGCAGTATGGGTCTTTGGGGCTCATTTATTAGTTTATGATGACCATAGTCTTTTCTCCATATAACACATATACTATAGGCAGTTAATACTCCCATGATACTCCATAGCACCTTCTATTTTGCATTTCATTTCATTTCATTCGCCTCCTGCATGATGGCAGCAGGTTCAAATGCTACTGTAATTTTGCTTTGGGACTAAGCCTATACAGCGCCTCTGTCATGGACGGCTGCCCGGCTTCACTGTTCGTCATCGCGTTTTTTCCAGCGTCCTCCTGCGTATGCATGTATGCGACCGACGGGCTGATTTCATAACGTGGGGAGGAAGAGAGGAATGGAGCTTTGAGAACGGATGAGCACCAGACCCGGTAGGCTCTATGCACCAACAGTGTTATCTCTGTTCCAGGACCATGCAGACGGTGCACTAGAGGAGATGCGGTAGTGGAGGCTGCTGATGCTGCTGTCCGATCAGCTGTTTTTTGTGTCTTGAGCATCATCGCCGTGACGGCCAGAGAGATCGAAATCAAGCTCCGGAGCCAGGGACACCGCAGACCGGTTAACAGAGGATGGAGTTTAAGCATCTGGTGGAGGCGGCGGAGAAGTGGTGCTCCGGTAACCCATTCGACCTCATCTTCGCCGAGGAGGACGACGAGAGGCGGCTGGACTTTTACGCAGAGCCCGGCGTCTCCTTCTACGTGCTGTGTCCCAGCGGCACCGACAATTTCGTAAGTGAGCCTCTGCAGGGCCTTAAGCTGTGTGTGTGTGTGTGTGTGTGCGTGTTCTTGTAGGTGTGCCGAGGGTGGGTTGGAGGTGGGGTTGTCCCGGTTGGTCCCGGTTTCCAGCTGACGGACATAGGAGGGGAGGGGAGGGGGGCTTTGGGCGAAGAATGGAGGAGATGATGTCATTTCAGTTCGGGTGCACCCCCCCACAACCCCCACCCCTCTGTCGATGGTGTTTTTTCCTCCATCATAATCAACTGCGATAACCCTCTGGACCACAACACCATCACGCTAGTCAGCATAACCACCCCCACCAGGCCTGTAACTTTCAAAATAAAAGCCCTACAGACCATCATGTTGCATTTAGGACACAGAGTATTAAATTAAAATGAAGAAACAGACGTATCTGTGGAGATGTAAGTAGCAAATGAACTGTTTTGTTTCCCTAAAATGTCATTTTCATTACATTATTATATTATATTATTATTATTATTTTTATTTAGCAATGAAGGCAGATGATTGCTGCCAAAAAGCTCAAACTCAGATTTTTCCTCAGACCAGTCTGCAGATAACTCTTTCCATAGTTAATCCACTGACTTATTTGATTGGAGAGGTTGATGTTCTGCAGACATACAGTAAATAATTAACAAGGGAAGCATTTTCACATCTTTATTTTGCAGGCATTATTGCCAGTTTTCTGCTCTGATCCAGGCTTGAGGGCAAATTATCCCAGTGAAACCTCACTCTTATAAAACTGTTTGCCTAGACACAAATAAAGTCAGCAAATGGAAATATTTGATGCTGTTGAATTTATTCTTTTAACTGTTCAGTTATATATTCTGTTAATTTCATCTCCCTACATGATGGAATGATGGAGAAATACTAAATCCATGACTTTTACTTTTATTTAATTTGTTTTCCCTAAAACAAACCTAATTTAAAGGCCCTAAGCAATATCAGAGTCAGCCTAAAATAACACCTTGTGTAATTTGTCTGTAACTGTTGAACATAAACTCCTTAAGTTGTTAAAATCCCCCCAAACTCCAAAAACAATATGGAGGATATGAGCTCAGTGTCCTCAATGGCACTACTCTGATCATCAACAGACCATCTTGACACAGCTCATTATCTAGATCCTACACCAGTGTGGTGCAGTAGTGGTGTTAAGAGCCCTAAAGCTCCTGAGGCCAGACCCGCCCTGCTCCCTCCTACTGCTCAGTGACAGGGGCTAACAGGGCGGGGACCAGATGGAGATGACCCAGGAGCCAGGGCGTCTGTTCAGTCAATAACACATTATGTCACACCGACCGTGTCTGTGTTGTGTGTTTGCAGGCCTGGCCTGGTCTGTCCCACAGACAAGCAGAGCTGGGCTGCTTAAGCAGGGGCTTTCCATAGCTGCTGGTGGAACATAGATAAATATAAATCCAGCTCCTGCATGATCAAACTATCTTATTGAGAATGTCATTACAGAGAAAAAACATAGCAGAGGGTTAAATAACACAGTCAGGATGCAGGTATATAAACACATCATGTAGTTAGTTGCCTCTCTGCGTCAACTTATCTTCCATCTTACTTCCTTTTTTTTTTTTACTTTATCTCCCGCACTAACCTCAGTTGTTCTCCTGCTTTAGAATATAATGCATGTCAACTGCTGCAGCCCTAACACTCATGGACACACACACACACACACACACACACACACACACACACACACACACACACACACACAGCTCTCTGTCTGCTATGCACTCAGAGAGCAGATAGAATAACTCTGTCTCTCTGCAGGACTCTTGAGATCTAGTTACTCTTGCTCGATCAATACTGCTATCAGCAGGGTGTCTCACATGCTGTCTCTCTCTCTCCCTCTCGCTCTCAAACACACACACACACACACACATGCATGCACACACACACAGTCATTTCCTCAGTTTATTTTGTTTTTCACTCAAAACTGTGCATCATTGCCCCGTCCTTTCACTAGAGGGCGCTATGAAATCAGTTCCACCATAATAACAGTGCAGCTGTTTCCAGCTCTGTAATTTCCCTCAGGGTACGTCTTTGTAGTTTTCAGTCCTCCTGGTCATGTGATACAGTATTTAGGAGCTGAAAAACAAGAGCCATTGGATTTGCTTTGCGACGTGATGAAAGATCAGGGTTTTTCAGTGCAGCAGAGTCACACCCTCATGTGAGAGTCCATCCATCAGTGTCAAACTGGAACAACCATGCGTGAGGAGTCAGAGCAGGAGGGCTCAATATTAGCCTTGTCTACAACTCTGAAAAAATGTCTCCCCAGGCTGATTCACAGGACTCTTGGCTGACTTCTAAAAACACTCACACATGAAGGCGTGTCCCCACCAGCAATATGAAACCAAATCCCTTGATTTATTACCTTCAAATTCCATTAATTCACCCACTAATAATGATGAATTGAAGGTGCATTTAATGGAATATTTAAGGGGAAAATCGGATGAAATGGATGAATTCTTAGATTGTAATATATGAAGGCATTTTGAAGAGGGCCTTAATTTTTCAATTCAGGTGAAAATTCAGGGATGACGTTTTTATGACGTTAGGTCAACTTTAAGGGGTTTTTACTCATTAAAAACCCTTAAATTGTACATATATTAAAATTACCTTATTACAAACTATTCATTTATCCAATAATGATCCCCATGTTTGGCATGAACACCTGAATTTTCACCTTATTTAAAAATGAAGACCCTTTTAAGGTGTAAATTCAATTTTAAGGGATTTATCCCCTAAAAACCCCTTAAACTGTGCATGATTTCCAGAAGTTAAAAAAACAACAACTGACAAAGCCTCTTGACTACACATTAAGATCATCTGCTTTTGTTTTACACCTGCTGTTTACTTCCTCCAGGTCATTCTGCACACTTGGGCAGACGCCCCTAAAAGCATTACCTAATACATAACCTAACAGTACGGCCTTTCGACTCCAATTAAACAACACTAACAGTAAGTGAAGGGGAACTGCCTCAATGGCCTATCCCAAGCAGTGTTTATCTAATAATTCAGAGCTTTGAGGGACCCGACAACTTGCACTAATGAGGAAGTTGATTTTAATCAGACTAGAACTCTTACGTCTGATTACAACTTACCGTTACTTAATACTGTTTTATTGGCCATAAGCATGTTAACATTTATGACCAAAGTACTCACCAGACCGATAGAGTTTAAACCCAGGTTTTACACTAATCACAGCCCTCAGACTGGCCATGCTTAGTGGTAAGAAAGAGTTATCTCGGCTTGAAGTGGAGCAAAATGACTGTGTTGTATGGCACATGTGTGTATGGGTGTTCATCTAATGAGTGTGACGAAGGTAGCAGTTGTCTTATTGTTTAGGTAACACTTTACGATAGGGCACACAAAGTCCTGAACAAAGAATTCCTGAATAACATTCATGAACTACAGGTGTGTTCCTACTTACACTACAGTGGTGAGATGGTGCTTTACTTCAAACAGCGAGGTAAGTAGTGATGCATTCCTAGCTGCAACTCAGTTTGATGCATCACTTTTCTTGAGGCTAATGAAGAACCGTAACTGATATTGTACTGTACCACACATTGTACCCCTGTTTGTGTTATTTTCACGCCTTTGTCTGTTGCATGTCCTTGAAGAAATGTCTCTTTATCTGGTTTAATTGCTTTGTTCTAGTTTTTCAATGCTGCATTGTCCCTGACCCAGCTTTACTTATTTACTCATTAATTCCTGCAAGTTGTATGTCACTATAAAGCCCACACAAGGCTACATTGGTGGAGGAAGTGTGACAGTATAACATCACCTGGTGTAGAGCATTAAACCCAGTCCACTAATATAATTACACAGAGTTTATCCTCTAGCTTTTTCTGTTTTATGGTCATAGTTTCTGTAATGCTTTCTTTATGACTGGTTTGGAGTGATGCCTACTTGCGTGAATATCTGCTTATCTTTGTTTATCTGTGTCTGTAGCATGTGTGGAGCGAGAGTGAGGACTGCCTTCCCTTCCTGCAGCTGGCCCAGGACTACATCTCCTCCTGCGGGAAGAAGACTCTGCTGGAGGTGCTGGAGAAGGTCTTCACGTCCTTCAGGCCTGTAAGAAAACAAAAGAGTGACGCTCTTGGGAGTCACAGTTTTCCTGACACACTGCATCGACCACAGCACAGTGACCTCTGCTTGCTGTGTCTGGGTCTATTACAACCCTGACACATTCTGTTCTCTCTGGTGCGGACAAAACACGTCAAACTCCACCCAGAATTCTGACATGTTGCCTTGCTTATCGGCAAATGACACAAAACAGGTGCAGGATATAGAACATGATTCTTAGTATATATTCTGTTTGACATGTAAGAGCTGCTTGACACTTTCTTCCTCAAGCTTTTTCGATAAATAGGAATAGGTCTTATACTTTAAGATGTTTTGTTTAAATCAGTGTAGGTGCTGCTTCACTATGAAACTTAATCCCTTTATTTTCTTACCCAATAATTCCATTAATATAGCCATCAATAATGATGTAATTAAGGTATTGTTAATGCCATTTTAAGGGGATAATTTATTAGAAATTCATGGATTTTATATGTAATTTATATAATGTGTTAATGGATTATCACCGTGGTTTAAGAGCCTTAAAAATTGACCAAGTGACACGCAGCATTACTTAATTTCCAACTTGAAAATGCTTTTATTTTTTAATTAACTTGAAAATGCAGGCTTTCATACTATTTGATAAAAATGAGGGGTTTGGATTGTTTCTCCTTAAATCATGCTGTAGTTCATCCAAACCCCTCGGTGTATTATAATCCATTATTTTATCCAATAATTAACCTCAAATTTGGGATGAACCTGTTACTTTGCTGAGCACAAAGACTGGAAACAAAGGGAAACAGCTAGTTACAAAGTTACAAAATCTGCCTACCTGAAGCTCACTAATTAAACTGTTATATCACAGGGGCAGTAACTTCCTGGGGTCTTAGCTGGTTGTATGGCAACGTCTTGGTGACGACGAGGAAGTTACTTCATCCGTCCAAGAAAAAGTCTGGCACATTACAAAATCACATTGTGTAGTTTTTCTTTCACGATATGTAAGGTGTTAATCAGTGAGCTTTTGCAGCTGGCGGAGTTTGTTACCGTTGGCCAGAGCCAAGCTAGCTGTTTCCCCCTGTTTCCAGTCTTTGTGCTAAGCTAAGCTAACCAGCTGCTGGTGTAGCTTCATAATTACCGTACAGACATTAGAGTGGTATCAATCTTCTCATATAACTCTCAGCAAGAAAGCGAATAAGTGTATTTCCTTAAATGACTATACCTTTAAGGTCTTTGGTGTGTTTTCAGGGGTATATTAAGGATTAATTAAGGGTATTTTAAGGGATTGTTGCTCCATAGTGTATTGTAGGAAGAAGTACTAAGATCTTTGACTTAAGTAAAAGTATCAGTGCCACAGTGTAGAAATAGTCTGGTACAAGTAAAAGTACTGCAAGTATTAGCATCACACTTAGATCTACCTGATACTGAATGTTTGTTTGCAGATAAACAAGGCATCATTATACTGCCTCAGTACAAGACAAAAGAAGTTGTGTTGGTGCTATTTACACACATCCTAATGTTACAACCACTAACACAACCTCCTTCTACCCCTGTCAGCTGCTGGGTCTTCCAGACATAGAAGACGACAGTTTTGAGCATTACCACGCTGACATGGAGGGGGAACCAGGGCCGGACCACCAGCAGATGGGGGTCAGCCAGCAGTGATGAGTCCCAAGACGAGGCCTGCAGCTGGGGCAGAGCTGCTCAGAAGCTCTGGGCCTCAACTCATCCGCCCAAACACTTAACAACACACTCTTATCCAAACACACACACACACACACACACACACACACACACACACACACACACACACACACACACACACACACACACACACACACATACTTACAGTCAACTTGCTAAAAAAATGCACCACCATGTTCTTGAATGTCTCAGTGGCTTTGCTTCCCAAAGAGTGCACTCTGTTGCACTGTGTTGACCCCCCCAACCAACCAAACACACTCACACACACACACACACACACATACACATTGGGGCTACGTGAGCTGTAGCCATGTACAATGAAAGTATCATAATCATTCACCATCTGGTTAGTTAAAGTTCCACAGCACAGCAATATTACATCGGCCTCAACTGGCTTTGTTACGCAGAAATACAGTCAGATGTTACTGAAATACACACTTTCCCCCCGTTGGTTTGGAGATGAATGCGACAGATAACCTGCTTTCTCTGCCTGTCTGTTGACACAGAGGATACACGAGAGCTAGATGAAAGATGAATGGGTGAAAACTGACGGTTTGTGGTTGCGTTAGGCAGCTGGAGGGAAAGGAAGGAGGGAAAAGCGGTATCATTTTCCACTTCATGGAGGGAAAGAAGGAGGGAAGTGAGGGTGTACAGTTGTGACGTAGATTCAGGTGGGATAGCTCTCAAACTATGCTGTTTTAAACACAGTTAAAGTAGTCGTAGAGGTTTCAGTCAAAAGCATTTTACACATTGGCTCCTCGTGTGGAAATCAAAGTGTGCAGCTTCACAGTAGCATGGATCATCTCTTGAGGTGTGTCTCTTAATGTTTCCAAGGCAGTACACCTCAAAAGAGTTATGAGGATGTTTTTAATCAGTGTTACTATCATATGACCATCACAACAAAGGCCCATGCTGCAGCTTAAGCCCTTTCTGGTTTGGGTGTCTCATTGTCACATGACACCCTAGTTCTTCTGTCCTGTAGTCTTCCTTCCTGGTTGTTGGTGGTTCACAGTTTGCCCTCCTTTCTCAGCACAACCTGAGGAGATACCTTCCTAAAGCTCGCCAGAACCTCTTTTGCGCGTGTTGTTTTGAGTTTATCAGCTTCTTACAAGATTTCTCTTAACCATCAATTTAATAAGTGCACACCCAAATCCCTGAGTGCTATGACAGGGAAGAGAAAATATTTGTCGACAGCCACCCTCTGCCTGCCCTGTTATCTCTAATCTCACAGTGTGTTGTTGTATACCACATCCAGCGCACTGCAATGCTTCAGGCCCCCGCCGCCTTCAACCACTCGATCCACATGCAAGACTGTTTCAGAGGTTCATCTTTAGCCCGTTTACTTTGGCTTGTAAATGTTTGTCTTTTTATTGCCTATTTGAATGTGTATCTTCTGTTTGTCCTCCGATGTGTGTGAAATTGTTCAATAAACCGTGTGAACAAAGCGTGCCACACATGCGTCTTTCTTTTCTTTGTTTTTGTCTTACTGGCCTGAAGTTAATAGAACACAAAGCGCCAAACATGGAGGGCTTTTCATATCTCAGAGTGGACTGGTGACCCGCTGCTGCAGTGCCAACAGCCCGCTGGTGTCACTGGCGTTGACGTCACGCGCCACCTGACGCGCCCACTCAGAGCTGCGTCCGGCTGGAGACTGGAGAGGACTATAGACAGGAAGCTGAGGTGTGGCCTTCAAAGTAAAAGCACAAAAGGTGTCTATTGAAGAGGTTTTCAGTGGGGGCTTTTTCTCATTGACTACAAGCTAAGTACTAGACAACCAAACTGTATGCCTTTAGAAGATTTAAACCTATAGTTTACAGTGGACACACATCAGGCTACACATACATATACAAATATACACATACATATACACATCTCCAACAGAAGTCCTTGTGAACTGCCTGACAGTTTTCAAGCACAAGACATTTTATAGAATTTTATTTAATTTGGGTGAACTGACCCATTAAACGTTCCACTTTTTGTGAGAATAATTAGACAACCCAATACCCAATAAAGTCTCAATCCAATTTTGAGCATTACATTTACCTATAGGTGTCTAAGGAAATACCACTGTTCATTAACATCCAAGTAAATTAAACATTTGACGCAAGTGACAGAGTGAAACAGCAGAATAATTCAATTCCTAGGGAAAAATATGACAATAAACTTTACTTGCGTAATACTTTTCATCCATTAAATGCAGCTCAAAGTGCTTAACATCAAATTGCAGATCTTTCAAACAAATAAACAACCAAAAATCATAAATGTTAATGCATAACTAACAATAATCTAATGATATAATGTATAATTGTACAACACTCACAGGAGACATTTTTCTGCATTGAGTGCTTTTACTTTTAATATTTTAAGTGCATTTTCCTGATTATACTTAAAGGAAAGGATCTGAATACTTCCTCCTCCACTGATTATTGGATGATTATTATTCGTGCATTAACATGTAAGCGGTACTTTAATGTTGAAGTTGGTCAAGGTGGAGCTAATTTTAACTGCTTCAAATACTTTTGGGTAGTTTGATTAACATTAACAGTGCATCATATTTCATAAACGGATGTTTTATATGTAAAATCTTAATATGGAAAGTAATTAGTAGCAATAGTGGTAAAACATAAATTATATTGAACTACTATGTACGTGTGTAACTAAATACAGTAGTTGAGTACAATCACTTAATTACTTTCTATCAGAATGAAAGGCAGGATGGGAGGGCAACAGGTACAATGGCAAACAAAGAGAAAGGCTTCCCTAGTGCAGGCAACAGCATAATATATTGATATTTTATAGTTTTTTATTTTATAGTTTTTAGTTCTATATTCTTCCACAGTTTGTCATCACATTTTGTTTCCCAGAAGTGGTGCGTTCATCGCTTTTACTTTGAAGGCGAGTTGATCTTATCCTGGTGAACTATGGGCAGTTTGACGGAGCTGCCTCACCGGGGGGAGGGCAATCCGTGCTTTTATTTTTCTTTCCAGACGGCCGCAGTTGAGCACAAAAACAAACTTGAACCAGATGGGCTGTGGGTCAACACTTGCGCTAAGGTCCTCGTCTGAAATGGAGGAATTGAAGACTTTTAACTGAAGAGATTTTATCTTTTTTATTTTCCATTGTTGAAAAAAAGGGGAAGGGCTCTGCCAAGAAAAACAACGACCATTTGGAAATTAAGTTATGCGTCAGTGAGTGCGCACTTTACGCACAAGGCGCAACGTGAAAGTTTAACATGTTGGATCACCTCGCCTTTGTTGTTGTTCATGTGTTAGGCTTGGTTTCCTTTGTTGGTGTCAGTTCTTCAGAACTCACTGTAACCATGTGTCGTGGCTAAAAACTTTAAAGCGCACACAAAACCTGAGAAGGTAAGCCTGAGACAGCATGGGAGCCAAACAGAGCAGCCCAGTATTTGATGGCAGAACTCGGGCTTATTCCAGCTCCGATCTCCCGTCTGGAAACCCCAGCGGAAGGGAAAGGATTGCGGGGTTTAGGTACACCAATGGACCAGATGGCCCCCGGATCCGGTACACGGGTGGAGGGCCAACCAGCTCTGGGCTCAGTATACCGGCCGGCGGCAGGTCAGGGTCGCACGTACTCAATCAGAGCCTCGATGGCACGGATGGTGACGACGAGGGCCAGCTGCCTCCTGAGGGCCACAGGTTGCTTATAGGGTCTCTACCGGCTCACCTGTCCCCTCACCTGCTGGGAGGTAAGATCGTAACGCATGGGTTCATAACAGTCACTCCATAAAACATCTGAAAACGAGTAATATGTTATTGCTCAATACCTATATAATACTTTTTAATCTCCTGATTTCCTCATTGTTCCTGAAGTACACTTTGTGTTGTGTCTCAGCCGTGAGTAGAGACATAACGGTGCATTATGCTATTTTAATCTATCTTTTTTAATATTTATAGTGTGTTTCTTGTTTTTAGTACACTGTATATTGTCATTGTCTTACCCAGGGCCCAGGAGTTTTTCCTCATCTCTATGGCGCAACTGTAATATTTCTGGTCTTAATACTAGGTTTATGGCACACTTTAGAGTCAACATGTTAGTTCATGTAGGATACCACGTTTATAATACTCCTGCAAGATATCATAAGCTATATACCTTACAGTTGCTGTCAAAGTTGCTTCGTATTTTTCCATTTGACATGTGATACCTGCATATGGTAATAGCAGTGCGATGACTGAGCCCTTTGTTTAGCACTTCTGCTCTTTTATTGTAGCCACAGGTGGCTCTACTGTGCTCGGCCGCGGTCTGTCTTCTTTTGCCTCTCCTCTGTCTTGCAAAACGGGCTTGTTTTTCACTCCGGCTGAGAGGGAAGAGTGCATTATGTAGGTCAGCAGATAAGAGCTTCCTGCCGGTTACACATTGCCTGACACACACACATACACACACACATGCACACAAACTTCCTGAATCTGCGAGTCTAGCTGCTTCGCAACTGGTGGGTTGTCTCCAGACCAGACCCCAGCAAAACAAGACTCAAACTAATATGGCAGGGCTAACAACCATGCCATTGGAAAAGAAAAGCTCCTAAACAAAAGATCTAACATTGTATAGTGTTTCCTGAATCCCTGTTGCTGCAGGAGTTCTTGGAAATAACACATGCTCCAATTTCCTCATATTTCATAACGTGGCCAATAAAAATATGGCTGAATTTTGGTCTCCCCTCCTTCTAATTACCGGCCATAGGTAATTTCACTGATGAGGAAGTCTAATCATTAATAACCTCATCAATAACCTTTGCTCATCAGATCCATGTGATTGTGATTGTGACCCTGCAGGCCTGACAGTGTGTCCACAGACTTACCCTGTTTCCTCACCTCCTTTACAAACACATGACGCAAACATGAGGTTCACACCAGACACAGAGGTTATTACTGCCTGCATGTATGATGCATTTGCAGTCTGTTTCTTGACTGAGGTGTTATAATGTGAAACAGGAGGTTAGCTTATCTCAGGTCAAGCAGCACCTGGCCTATTAATCTTCGTGCAGCTGAGAAGATGCTGGAGGCCATGTGTACGTGTGTCACATGATGAATAAATAAATGACTAATTTAATTCATACATGCAGCGCAATAAATATTAAGGCATCTCAGCTTAAGGATGTGTTTGTGGCTAGTTCGTAATGAGCGATGCCACCTGAAGATTGTGTGGTTGGGTAAGCAGATTGTAACAGATTGTTTACAGCAGACAGAGAGCGAGCAAGAGCATGGAGGTGTTAGGTCACGAAAGACCATGTAAGATCAAGCTCATGCAAACGGTCCCACTCCCTCTCTTGTGTACATGTCAATAAAAAGTTATGAGAGAGACGTTGGCACATCTGGGTCCTCATGTTCTTGTCTTTGTGTTTCCCTCCCAGGCTTCCACTGTCCTGTTTGCTCCAAGTTTATGGCGTCGGACGAAATAGAGAAGCACCTGCTCATGTGTTTCAGCAAAACACGCCTCACCTACAACAGTAAGAAATCAGGGGTGAAAGGGCAAGAGGGAATGGGAGATTCTTAAAGTTGAAGGATTTGATATTAGATTTTGGACACAGCTACCTGCGTACCTCTGTTATTCCTCAGTTTTACTTGTTCATTTTTGTTCAAAATGGACATGTAAAAAAAGAACATGTGAAACAGAACAATGACAGTGCTGGTGCATCTACTTGTAACACCTCATCACAGGTTATTCTTAGTGTGGATTTGAGCTATAAGCAGGTCATTTTTCCTTCATAGATTGATTCATTTGAAAGATTTTCAGAGCCCTGAAAAGATAAAAGAATCCAGTATTTCATAGGAAACCAGAAAAAATGTGACAAATAGCATAAAAATTATGTGTGTGACCCCTCATATTTATCTTAGGACTCCTTGGAGGGTCCCAACCCCCACATTGAGAACCACTGAAATAATTAATTATTTTATTATACTGATTACTACCTCTAATGTATTACTTTGTAAGCTGCATTTTAATGGTCTAAGTGGTTGACATGGACCTATTTTTAACTACTTTATTTACTGTTATGTACTGTTAGTTTAATCAATAACAATGCATCATATTTTATAAGATTGTCATAGGTTTTTTATGTAAAATCTTAATCTGCAAGGGTATTAACTATAGCTATCAAATAAATGTAATGGGGTAGTTATAAGGTAGTGCAAAATGGAACTAATCAAGTACAAGTACCTCAAAATTGTACTTTAATGCAGTACAAAAATGTACTCATTTACATTCCACCACTGCTTCTGTCTTCCCTTCCTATGCCGTATTGTTTCTACAGCTGGATCATGAGGATGATAATGTGTTAATGTACAAAGTCTTGCATTAAAGGATTCTTCGACAGACTAATACAGTTTTAAAGAACTCATTATCCACAGAAATGCACCTGTACCAGACGTTATACAGTGCAGCATGAAAAGATATGAGTGCACACTCACTGTGTGTGAGCACCTGTGTAGTGCACACACACCTACATGTGCACACACAGGAAAGGTAAACACATCTTCTCTGTAGACACACAGCTGTCACTACACACACTTCCTGCAAGTGGAGACACGCCAGGCTTGACAGTGTTGCATACATGTATGTAAAAAAGAGTAGATTGCTCCTTGTGTCTAAGTGTTGATGCATGTGCGGAGACACAGTTACTGATAAATATACCATACATATGCAGCACAGACTGTACAGTGTGTCTTAGCTTATCACAGGTGTACAGATGTGTAGCACCTATACAATCGTCGCTTTATTCTTCACCTAACCCGTGCAAATATTTTCAAAGTATCTTACCTCTTCTGCACGATTCATTTTAATATGTGCACATGAAAAAGTACAAACAGTCCCAAGTTATTCCTTCGCCTCAGGTACTGGGGCTATATTAGAGCTTGTCATAGCTAAATATGCAGGTAAACATGTGATACGACTTCGACTTCATCTTTATCTGATCTCAGGTTCATCTGATCACAGACTCAACTTTCTCCCCCTGTTATTAAAATATATCATCAAACTACTAGAGAAAGAAAAGGGTAATAAAAAAAGCGAAAAACACAACCTGCCAACAGGTATTTTGGTACCAAAGGTTAAACAGATGGTTATGCAAGGTTCAGTGACTGAAGTGAACATCTGATGCATGGTTTTGGCGTGCGAGGCAGCTCTTTTCTCAGTTTGTGTGTGTCCGTATTGTCTTTCTCAGAGGACATCCTGTCCAGAGACTCTGGGGAATGTGCCATCTGTTTAGAAGAGCTGGAGCAGGGAGACACCATTGCCAGGCTACCCTGCCTCTGTATCTACCATAAAGGGTAACTAACACACATGAATGAACAGATTGCAGTTGGAAATAGTTTGACAAATGCACAAAACTTCCAGAGGTAACCTGAATCTACAAGTTCTGAAGAACATTTTCAAGGAATAGTTGGACATTTTCAGGAATACGCTTATTTGCTTTCTTGCTGAGAGTAGATGAGAATATTGATACCTCTCTAGTGGACAGATATGAGAGTGGTATCAATGTTCTCATCTAACTCTGAGCAAGAAAGCAAATAAGCGTATTCCTCAAAACGTCAAACATTTTGGTTTAAAAGACCTTAATCAGGTGGATGAACAAGCAGTTCCATATAAGCACATAGATGCTAGATCATTTTTCCAATCGGAGGGCCACAAAATAGTCTAAAAGGTAATGAGATTAAAAAATAAAAATAAAGAGATATTTCCATTGTGATTAGAGCTAAATGTAAGGCAGCTCATTTTTCAACTTCCTTCGATTACAAGAGACAAACTTCCCTGTGGTCCTCCACTTCCTTTTTCAGGTGCATAGACGAGTGGTTTGAGGTGAATCGCTCATGTCCAGAGCATCCCGCCGACTAGGAGCTGCAAGAGAGTACAGTTTCAGCCTACTGTACATCACTGCGGTGGACTGTGTGCCCTGACCTCATCCCAACACTGTCTGCTCCAGCCGAGCATCAGCGCTCCTCAGGGATTCTAACACATTATTGTACAGGATTTTTCATATTGCCTCATTGCGATGGACTGTGGATACGTTTCTCTAGACGTCGTCGTGGGATGTTCAAAGAACCACTGGTGGAGTCATTTTGTCTCCAGATAATATGTGAATGTTCCTTATGCCACCTGCTGGCCTAAAGTGGGTCCATGCAACCTGGGATCTGAACTCAACTGTGTGCTAAACAGGGTGTGGTTTTATAGCAGAGGACTTGTATAACCAACATGGCGGGAGGGTCTCTTTTCAGCAGAGATTTAGGTTGAGTGACTGATTGATGACTTGATCTGAAGGCTGAAGGCTGATGTTGTGCAATGTGAAAAACAGCCATACAGAATGAAAAATGCCTATATCAGCTTTAAGGGATGATTACAGTGTTGATGGTAGTTTGGAAATAGAACTTAATTTTACTGCGAAATTGACTGTCGTTGTTTGTTAAACAATCATGTGTCCTAGACCAAATAGTCTAACGTGAAATAGTCGGACTTTGTAAATCACCTGACCATTCAGAACCACAGTAATGTGATTGTGTAGTTTAGTGGTGGAATTAAAGATAGGCTAAGACATATCTAATGATGATTCATGCTCTGTCTAAGGAGTGCCATAATATGCTGCTATGTCATAGACTGGAAAGTTTTCCTATAACCTTTGAACCTGTGTTCATTGTACTCTCTGTTTGTACTGTAATGAATTGCACAACAATAAATGTTTTGTCTTTGTGTCTCTTAACTTCATACAAACTATTAAATATTTTAATGTAAAAACTTAATTATTAGTTATAGACATGTAAATTATTGTGTGACGGATGCATTTTTAAGATCTAAGATGGCTGGAGACAAGAGGAAGACAAAGAAGGGAAATGAGGCAATACAAATATTTGAAAAAGATATATTTTTAAAAAAGTATTTATACCATGGATGCATAATTTACAGCAAGAGCTTGGATGTGAAACTTCCCAAGAAGCCACAGAAGAGTGGCATCATTTATTAAAGAATGTCCACTAGTACAATCCAAAAACAAGACCGCCGATTCCTTCAGTTCTATCAGCCGAGAGAAGGCTGTGAATATGAGTAATGTCTCCCTAGAAGTGGGCATGCAGGGGCGTGGAGTGTGTTCTTTCTGTTTGTTGCAAAATCAGCAGTCTGAGGAAATGTCAGGTTTCAATTTACTTAAGGTGTTAAGGTGCAGAGATAATACCTCTATTTCTGTCACAGATGGTATATTTCCTAATAGCAAATGGGAAAGACTGTCTCTAGGGAAAGATAGCATTTGAGAGACAACTATTAACATCCGAAAGAATCTATCCAGATTGGGACCACACCAGTTAGAGACTTTAGGTAATATGTGTTTTACTACCATTTTGTAAAGGTAAAGGTATTGATTGGAGAAATGTTGGAAACTTAAGAATTCTGCTTACAAAGTCAAAAACAAACGAGTCCGTCTTCATACCAATACTATATAAATCCAAGATTCTTCTCAATTCCTTAAAGAATGTATATTGAGGGAGTAACGTATCCAAAACATTTCTGATTTTGAATAAAATAATATACCATTAGCCTATATACCATGCGAACTGATGTTTTTTCCTCGTTAGTAATAAAATCATAAAATGAATTTATGGTGTATTCACTTATTTAATCTTATTTATCTGACTGACTTCTCACTGATACGTTTTTGAAGTGTTCCCTAATGTTTTATCAGTAATGTAATTTTGTATTTTGAAATGTTTCGAGTAGGCCTAAAAGAAAAAACAAACAAAAACGCACACTTACACGTGACGTAACCACGTTGCGTCCACACTGTCGCTGGGTTGATGACGTGATGCGTATAGCAACGTACCATTTACGAAAAGGTACACAGCAGTGGCAGTCACCGAAGATTTGCTACGTTTTTACTACGCAGAGGATTTATTTCACTTTATAATACGCATCCCCTTTGTATTTTAAGGTAAGTGTCTCCGCACGAATTACTTTTTCTTTCCTATCTAGTAAGGTATAATTATTTCCCCGTCCAGACTTTGGGCTAACTTAGCTAACATCAATTCATGCTCACTAGCTAGCTAGTGTCAGCGGGCTAACGGCACATTCCTACCCTAACTATAAGCACAAATTCTGATTTTGACTAATTTTAACTAAACGTTACTCTCACTGCCTCTCAAGTTAAGTTAAGCTAAAGTCAAATGTGTTTGTTTTTCAGCTTGGGAATCGACAGCCAAGGATCAAGATGTCGTACATGCTACCGCATCTCCATAATGGCTGGCAGGTTGACCAAGCCATCCTGTCTGAGGAGGACCGAGTCCTCGTTATCCGCTTTGGACACGACTGGGACCCAACATGTATGAAAATGGACGAAGTTCTCTACAGCATCGCTGAAAAGGTTTGATTAGTGTCTGATCATCACATCCTATGAACCGTGTGTGTTGTTACATTAGCATCATTAGCATCATTAGCTACTCCCTGCTATCTAAACATGCTCAATAGCATCACCTGCTGGTCTGCTGTGATAAAATAGATTTCCATAGAGACAACATTGTATTTGTAAATATGAGACTGAAGTACAGACTGTCAGCTTATCTTTAGGGGGTAACTTAAATCGTACGTGAACAACAACAGAAGCCAACCAACGTGTTTCTAATTGAGACTCAAACCTTATATTTTAGTAAAATGAATTCTGTTTTATTATACACGACACAGGCTTATTATCTGATGATTTCCCAATGTGTGTAGACCTGAAAATAACACACTGTAATTTTAACAGGCTGTTATTTTCAGCTACGCCTCCAGTCAACAGTCTTGTTGCATTTCAGTGGGGATAGAAACTTAATAACATGGTGATCACAGGCTGAAGTGTTATAGAAGTTACTTTATGTTCAAAAAGCTGCTGACACACAGTAGCTCTATCAGACTGTCTGAACATTACAAGCACCTGCTCTATTAAAACTCCATTGGGAGTTATACATTATTAATATCCAAGATTGACTCTTAGCTGGGGAAGATGTTGCCACAGCGACCAATTGCCAGTTGCTTTAAATGTTGAATGCTAAATGATTAGTTTTTATTTGCAAGTGACAGTTTATTTTACACTTACAAATGATAACACTCCATATCAGCTGTTACAGTAATAAGCTTGTAGAAATGCTTGCCTGTGAAATTCACACATTCAGCCGTTAGGACCAACAGGAGCATTACAGTTTATGGTTTGACTTGACCTCAGCTGAAAATCATATGGATTTTGCATGCTACAGAAAATCATGTGAGGGTCCTTTTCTGGGATGCAGGTAGATTTTTTTTTTCTAGTGCAGATTTATATCGTTTGCTAAACGGATGTGAGGATTCATCAGTATTTCATCACTGTGTTCACTACTCTTGGCATTTTATTGCTGATTTTACAACTGAGATTCCCATTACAGTATGTTGTGTTGGGGTATGTTACTCTCAGTCAGCAATTTGTAGGCCGTTTTCAGGACATGCTGCCCAAAGCTGTTAATGCTGTTAAAAAGCTGAGGCACTGCAATCATTTCTTAAAGATGTAACTTTTATTATTTTTTGAAGCTTATTTAAGCATGGTCATTTTTTATAGCAGCGGCACTAAAAAGGTGAGGTATTACAGGTAAGGCAAAGCCAAAGGAGGTCTGTGGCAGTCTATGAACAGTATGTTCAGCACCAGTTCATATCTTACATTTAACTTTTAAATGTAAGCCAGTTTAAGCGTCATGTAAAGAATCCAATATATTACATGCACCGTAGTGTGAACTTTTATGTATTTTTTATTTTTCTCCACTATGCTTATTTATTCATCAATATACCAAAGCAAATTCCTTGTATGTGAAAATGTGAAACCCTACTTGGCAATAAACACGATTCTGATTCTGATACCTATGTACATCCTGTCAGGTAAAGAATTTCGCTGTCATTTACCTGGTGGACATCACAGAAGTGCCTGACTTCAACAAGATGTACGAGTTGTACGACCCCTGCACCGTCATGTTCTTTTTCAGGTAAGGCATTCAATGTCTAGATTTCAAAATATCAGTTTAAATGTAACTTAAATGATGTTTATTGTAATGTGATGTACTGTAATTTAATTTAACTTGGTTGCTGAATGGGGACCTTGTCATATAAAGCCTTCCTGTCTGTACAGCTTCAGAACTTCCTATTCTTGTGGGTGTTTTTCAGGAACAAACACATCATGATTGATTTGGGCACCGGCAACAACAACAAGATCAACTGGACGATGGAGGACAAGCAGGAGATGATAGACATTGTTGAAACGGTTTACCGCGGAGCAAGAAAAGGAAGAGGTCTGGTGGTGTCTCCAAAGGATTATTCTACAAAATACAGATATTGATTTTTATTTTTTCCTTCCAACTTTTTTAAGGAGCTGTTTTTTTCCTGATATTTTGTGACATGACACAGAGACAGAAAGTCCCAGAAGTCAAGGAAGATCTTTTTCAACAGGACAATATTCTTCTTAATGCTCATGATGGTGTTACATTGTGCCATTTGCGTTTTTTGTGTGTAGATTGACGTGTTATTCAGTTTCAGTTTCTTCAACAACAAGTTTTTGTTTTTTCTATTCAAACTTATTTCTGTGAAACAGGTAACCAGACCCAGTGTAAAAGTCCTCATATTTGAATGTTGTAATAAACATGGATGGATATTTACACACGCTGTCTTTTCAATGTCACTTACACAGTGTGGTTGCTTGTTCATGTGGTTTGGATTTGTTACACCTGCATGGTACAGGACATTGTTTATGTTGGAGGCTCAATTTATAGACGTGCTGTGAACGCAGCCACCCATAAAAATACCTGAGAGAAACTCTCTGCCCACAGAGGTTAAGCAATATAACAAACACCTTAAAAACTGGCTCTATAGTAAAAGCAGGTGAAGCTCATAATGTTTGTGTGTCAGAGATGTAGGTTCAATGTAGTCATGTTGGAGAGCTTTTGTGTTGTATTACATTTACTGAAGTTGTCAGTCAAAAGTCAATTTTTATACTGACGATTGAAAATAACTAAGAAAAGTTGTATAACTCATATATGTATATATATATTAGATTTAATTCCGTTTAGTCAATAAAAATCATTCAGTTTTATTCAAATAGAGCAAACATCTTTTTCTCAACATTTTTTAAGTATTTGATGCACTCAGCTGTAGAAATTTATAAGTGAAAACCTGACAGAGTGCTTTTCCCTAAAATCTCCATCAGGTGGCGCCAGAGATGTTTTGCAGTGTCTGCTGATTACGTTGTTGGAATACTAAAGATTCAGATTGCTTATTTACCACTGATTAGTTAAATTTAATGAGTTTATTTGTTAGGGACTATGAACAAAAACATGAATGCTCCATCTGCAGTCCCTGGGAAGGTAGACACAAACACTAACACTACTAATGCAATTAATACAAATACAAGGTCAAAATACAATAAATACTAAATTCAATCAGATCCAAACATACATACGAAACAACGAAATAGATATGATGGGGTATTTACAGGGGATGTTTATATAGGGCTGTGTTCTGGTTGGTCACTGTGTACTAAAAGTCCAGGATGTATTGTAATACAAAGAACATAGGAATAAATAGTGCATGCATTTAGAGTGGTAAATTAAATAGAGAGGTGGCTGTATGTACAGCTATTGCACAATACAGGCTATACAGGCTGTGTTGTGAGTGAAGATGGTATAATATTTGAAAACTAAAGGACTATTATGTACAGCACAGTATATAAATACCCTATATACACACAGCTACAACAATAGTAATTGCACAGTAATTGCTGGGTATTGTACAGACACTGCAGGGAGACGTCCACGTAGCTGAGTTTATGAGTGTGATGTCCTGTGGGAAGAAACAGTTCTTGTGTCTGCTTGCTTTGGCGCGCAGTGCCCTGTAGCGCCTGCCAGAGGGGAGAAACACACATACGTTTTGGCCGGGGTGTGAAGTGACTGTGATGAACATCGGACGTCCACTAAGGGAGTTCGTTTTTCCTGACATAAGTGTTTGTTGTCTTACTCTGGATCACTAAGCAACATCACATTTGTGGGATACATGCTGTATCGTCACCGTATAGGAACTTGGTTTTAATTTATACCTTCTTTTTTTTTTTTTTTTTAGAGATTTCAAGATGATTTAACATTTGTTTTTCTTATAAATTCAAGACTTAACCTAAAATGTATCCATCAGAATCACTAAATTTGAACCCTCCCTTTGAAACTCTGAATGCCTGGATGAACAACCATGTGTTTTCATAAGAAATGGTGCCAAGTCATGAGGCTTTCTCTATCCACAGTATTTACACCCCTCCAAAACAGTAAGAATCTTATGTTAACAGTCCTACGTGAAATAAAAAAGCAGGGTAATTAATACAGGCTTCGATTCTTCCGCTGGGTCTTTAGTTTCCTCACAGTTTTCCTCATTAGCTCCCAACCCTGACAGTAGTTATCCATCAACGATACAATAGAATGATGATATGATAGAGATACTGAGAGAAATGAACACGGCAAAGAAAAGAGGAGCAAGGGAATAGAGGGTGGAGGAGTTGGAGAGAGTGAGAAATATCAGTAGATGAGTCTCATTAATATCGGTTAGCCGTCAGCTCCATCTCTTACAGCTCCTTATGACCAGACACCACACACTGCATGGGAGACAGAGTCCAATTTGTTGAGTGATAGATGAGGTGGAAGGGGACAAATTCTCTCTATTTTCTGTGTGTGTGTGTGTGTGTGTGTGTGTGTGTGTGTGTGTGTGTGTGTGTGTGTGTGTGTGTGTGACCAATGACAAAGAGGGATCCTCTCCAGAGTAAATAGCCTGACCTCTTCACCTCTCCTGAGTGAGCCAAGTTGAGAGTCACTTGGGATAAGACCTCCAATCTCAGAGTCAATGTGTGTGTGTTCTTTTGGTCCTTCTAGACAATTCACGATATTGTATGTGCCACCCCCCTCCCCCAAAAGTTCACTCCCCCTCTGCCCAGCTCCCAACTGATCACCGTCTGGTTGTAACTGCCCCAGAGCTCTGGCCAGAGAAGGGGATAGAGGGGAAGACGTGGGTGGCTGAACAACAGCTGGCCATCGAAAGGAGGTGAGAGAGGAGAGAGGAGGCTGCTGTGACTGCTGCAAAAACAAATCACTCTGACCGCACTTGGATGCTCTTGCGTAAAAACCACATAATCTCTACAATATCAGCTTTCCAGGAGCCAGAAAATGTTGTGTTTTTAGGTTGAGTGCCACTCATTTTTTTAAGCATAACAACATGAAAGCTGGAGCTACAGGGTGACCTCATTGCACTAATGTGTGTACACTGGCAGGCATGAGTATATTTACAGTTCAAAATAAACTAATTTCCTCATCTTTCTGTGTGTGTGGACCACGTTGAGGACCCCCCCCCCCAGGCCTCCCATGTCCTTTCCACTTACATTAACCTACAGTCTGGCATGCTTTTGTCTTTGTCTGGCCTGTCTCTGCAGGGCCCATGTACCCCATTACTGTGGCATTGCCCTCATATGGAGCATGGGGCCAAAGGCCACCTCCATTGGCCCATTATAATTCACATTATCATGCATTGTTGTTCCCTATTACTGTTAATCAGCTCAGCCTCAGGGGGAAACAAGAGGTCTGGACGACTATGGGTTACTGGGAAACTCCAGTCTAGACACATATGGAAACATGGCGGAATGTACCGTACAGTGTGTGTCTGTGTGCGAAGACAGAAAGAAGGAGGTGGAGTTGTTTTTTCCTATGGACTATATAGGGAATATGTACGCTCAGCCTAAAGCTGCGGTAATCCAGGATCTGTTTTCAACTGATAGTGTTTAAATGGATCCGCACAAAGAGGGTGTAGCAGGCGGGCCGTGAGGATCATCTGGGTGTCGGGGGAGAAGACACGCTGGCATCCCTCCATCTTCTCTCTCTGGCTTTCCTCCCTCCTCCTTTTCTAGTCTGTCACTGTCCATGTGGGTGCCCAACGTGGGGGAAGGGTGAGGGGCAATTGCCAATTTCTGGGACACCCCACCCCCCACCCCTGCAGCTTCCCTTATTGGCAATGATACAGACGCGCACACGCACACACAAATAATGTGTTAAGCCCTTCGCTTTACCCAGTAACTGTGTAACTGTGGTCACTCTGCCTCATCTAGCTGTGCGTCACATCTCATTTTGAGCCAAAGGCTTCTCAAAGTCATCCTGGATCATCACCATGAGCAAGTCCCATGTGGAGGTAAAGTAATGAGCCACACTGTGTGTGGAACTTTCACTTGGTGGTAAAAAACAATACATTTATTGTAAACTTTCATTTAAAATATATTGGGATATATCGAAATGGGTAAAACTATAATAGCTACAGAAAACCTCAGTAATAACAAAGCTACCCAGAATACCATTACCACAGTAGATCAAAGACAGTCCCAGTAGATGTCCAGAGCCTCAATGGCCTGTTGAGTTGATAGTGTTGCATTCTGGGCATGAGGATGGTTATGTTTTTTCTCTCCCCAGTGATTGAATGAAATGATGTACAATACTGAGCACAAACATGCTTTTAACAATTTGTTGCTAGTGAGCATAGGCAAGTAAATCTCTGCCACTGGTGTACCTGTACAGGTACCCAGTAAGTATTTTATTGTCACCAAATATATACTAAATAATAATGCTGTAATTGGCTGTAATCTAAAACTTCACTGCAAAGATTAGGGAAACGTTTGTCAAAATGTGAAAATCATTTTTGCGTAGCAGAAATGTGTTTTTCTGCTTTTCTGGAGTTTGGGAAATGAGCGTATAGTGTTTTATTGCACCATAGTATTAACTACTGCCACTTTCACATAAAAAAGGGCCTTTCGGTGTTCATATGCACGTATACAATCATCCTGTCAGCAAATCTCCGTCAGTGTAAATCTGTGACCTCGTTCTTGCACGTCCTTCAATTTACTCATCCCATAAAGTCTCCTCTTGGGTTATATCACAGCTTCTTTACATAACCGACACTCCAGAGAGAGCTATCAAGACTCATCTCTCTCTCTCAACAGTTTTCACTCCTTTAATTCCTTCAAAGGGAATGCTGATGAAGAGACATGATGGGGAGATAGGAGGAGATGGTTGCCTGTTATATATTCTGAGAGGAGAGATGGCGAGAAAAGGCTTATCTCCAAACTCCCTCTGAATCAAGATCCTATTTATTCATCTGATCTATTTTCCCTCTAAGATCTACTCAGTTGCGTGGGCTTTAGGGTGGGTTTGAGTTTTGTCCCTGTGGGGGAATTACTCAGAGTAAATGAAGTATTGCCTACAGGTTGGTAAAGATTAACAAGAGCAGATGTTTCATACCGATAATATGCCGAAACAAACACACACACAAACCCTACGCCATTAACGACCCCCCGCCTGCCTCCTTTCGTAGATGCTGACACACTTAGCAGCCTTGTGTTATGTGGGTTTAATTCCCTTCTCTTCCCCTCCTTGCGTCTGCCTTTTACTCCACTTGGGGACCTGTGACTAAATGGATTTGCATCTCTCTTCCCGCATCATTCCCAAAGGGGTGTCATCCCTCCATCTGCAACAAAATGAGGGGTCTATTTAACTTAACTGAGACAGATAGCAGTACACAGAGAGGAGGTGTGTTTATACAGTCTGTGGCACTGCTGACGCTGATGTACTGTACACACACTGAGCAAACACACATGGATCACATGAGGCCGCCTCGCTCGACGCGTTCACTTCCATTCATGGCAGGCGCCTCCATTCAGAAGCTTCAGGCCCAATTAGCACCTGCCCAGTCCTTGCAGGCGGACCAGGCCTCCTGCTACACAGGAGGTGTGACGCTGAGAAATGCTCCAGCTGAACCAACACAACCAGCACACACACACACACACACGCACACACACGCACACATAGGCTTGAGAGGGGAAAACTTTAATTTCATCTGTTCCCCGTCATAAGAAATCCAGACGCCTTACTCTCCCACACACTCCAACAGAGACTGAACGCTGTAACTGAAGCTGATCATGCACATTCAAAAATAACTCTTTTCTACATGAAGTGTGTTTATCTTTTGACATATAACAGACTAAATATATGTATATATACAGTATATATATATATATACTGTATATTACACATCAAAGTCTGTTTACTGGCATTGGGGAGTACTACTGCAAATGTGAAAAAACTTGCATAAAGCGTTTTTGTGGCTGCTAAGTGAGCTGTGTCAAGTCTGATAAATTGCCTCACGTGATGTCACTTGAGTCAGCATCGGTTGGGTCTGACTACAAGTTTGAAAATGAAAAAAATCACGTGGAGTTAGAAATAAGTGAGCTAACCAGACCTCTGCAGTCCGCTCCTCATCTCTGCTTGACGCCTTTGGCTCAAGGCTACATTAGCCGCTATTAGCATAACACACCTGAATCTCAATCACTGTCAGTGGTCAAGTTGCATTGTGGGTAATGTAGGCGGCAGGTTTTGACAAGGAAGAAGAATGTATGGAATAAAAAAGATGATATATCTCGGGTTCTGCTGCATCAAATCTTTGATCCTTTTTTTTAACTGTCCATCGAGAGTTCGACAGTGTTGTAGGAATGCAATGCTAAATCTTTGCAGTACTCTTTTAAGTCAATTTGATAGGAAGGAGGAGTTCCTATTCCTAATATTGGTTACTTGCTGATTATGCCTCACTTTTGTAGTCTACCAGTTCTCTTTTCTCAGCTCAAACCAACTCCTTTCCTCACCACTGGCAGTGTCTCTTCATTTTTATGGTGAGATTAAAGGGTTACTTCACTGATTTTACACTTGATGATCAGTTTACTCGTCATGAGGAGTTCTACTTAGCCTGTGAAAGTGAAACTGTCAGAAAGTAACCCTGGTGATCTCATCTTGGGAATGGAGACTTCCTGCCTTATAGACTGGGCATGCAGAGTTTGAAAGATGTAGGCATTTACCAGGCAAATGAGACACTATCAAGCTGCATTATGGGAAATACTATACCCATACTACAGATTACATTGATTTTCATTGACATTCTTTATTAATGTGTCTTTTGCAAGTACCTAACTTAATGTAAGTGCTATACTAAACTGCTGGTGTTCCCCTTTAATGTTTTAGGTCAATATTGGCCTTTATTAGAAATTGCATATTGACTAGACTTTTTTTTTCCATTTATGATTTTAATGGATACAAAGCGTTTTGTTTGTATAACTGATCAATACTTTATTGATGGTGGGTGAAGCAGCGTTTAACCAGAATTGATTGTAAAGTGACACGTGATCAAACTGGACAAAGCATGCTGGAATATATTTATGTGAATATGATGACAGTTAGGCCATATGTTCACTGTGATGATCCCGATGAGGAGGATGTTGATGATTAAATAATGATGATGCTGATAACAGTCATTGCTATTAACACTGATGCTAGTGTCTGTAGCATCGCTGTAGGTGCAGATAGAGTTTCTGGCTTCTAGCTAACAAGCCAATACATGTTTCTGTTTCAGATACTATAACTTGCTGACATGACCTTTGGGCATAATTAATATCTTCCACTGGGAGGAAACTTTTCTGCAGTTTGGAGTTCACAAGCAATGAGGAAAATGCTAAACGTGTAGAATGAAAGCCTCCTGTGCATAATGTTAGGTTTAGGATAGCCTACTATTAATAATCATGACTGATGCACACATTCATGCAATTGCTCATTTTATGAATGGTCAATTTAACTAAAGTACTAAGATTTGTGTTCTGGATTAGGCAAGCTACTGAATTAAATTGGTTACTTTGATCAGTTTTGGAGACATGGTATCATGCAGTTGGAAATATTATTATTATGGGTTTTGGAGGCAACATTTGTTGTATCATGGTCTAAATGCTGTTTCACTTTTCTTTTTTTCTTTTTTTTTTTGCTGTTTTTGTCTTTCCAAGAATAACATGTAGAAATTAAGAATCAGGATTCTTTACAAATAATTAATATTCAGAGTAAATATCAGCAGTTTGTAATCCAATTAACTTTGGTTTTAGTGGATAGCGTCCCACTGTCTATTGGGACATTGTGTCATTGTGTTTCTTGGTAGGTTTTTCAGGGAGTAAAACTAGATCTTAAAATATCTTTTGCATGCGACTCAAAATATGTGCTACTGGCCTCCTCAGTTGAAAAATGTTGCTATTTGCTTTCTAAAGCCCCAAAGCTTCAGTTGAACCCTACTTCTTATCACACAATCCCCATCACCCTCTCTCCCTGCCATCTTCATCCCTCCTCCTCCCTGTTCACTCTTTCCTAATCTCTGCTCCTCTGCCTCTACATCATCTCTCTCTCTCTCTCTCTCTCTCCTCCTGTTAGAGCCACTGTCCCCCTACCTGCCTGCCTGTGCTGGTACAGCCCCCTCTCTCTGCCTCTGTCAATGTATTTTGCCCTTATAAGGAGAGAGCACAGGCAGACTGTACTAACCGCATGAGCTCGGCGGGGGTGTTGCAGGGGCAGGGAGACCACAGCGACTGTAACGGTAGGGTGAGATGGGAGGAGGATGGAGGAGAGTGGATGGGGGAGAAGGGGGGGGTCGAGCTACCACACTTCTGTCAATGACTCCAAATAAGATGACAGAAATAGGCACAAGGGGAGGAAGAGGTGGGGCGACGCAGGAGAGGGAGGAGAAGCTGGAGATTGGAGAGAGGATGGTGAGGAGAGGCAGGTGAATGTATCTGTGAGCGGGGATGCTTGTATGTCAGGTTGAGGTAATGTTACTAAGAGACAGAGCACTTTCCAGCAACATTCACCTTCCATGTCAAAAGCCAAAACAAGTCTGCACTGATAATACCCATTTACAAAGCTCTAATTTTCTTGATTGTGACTCTGTGAGTAGTGTCTGCATGATGCCAGCTCACCAGCTGCCCACATACTCATCGATATAGAAGTCTAACATTTAGCTGGTGAGAGTCATGGAGGGAGAGTGTGGGCTTCAGTACGGACGTCTGTAGTGCAACGTGACAGGTCCAGGCTTCATGTTCCGTCCTTTGATGAGAGGAATAAGACGCCCTTTGAGTGGGTGAGCCCAGTCATACAAAATAATGATTGATTTAAGATTATTGAGCATGTTCACCCTGGTTATCTTTAAGAGTACTGCACAGATTTAACATTGACTCACAATGGACAGTTAAAAAGAAAAATGATGCAGCAGAACCAGAGATATTGTCTTTTTTATTCGACACATTCTTGTTCCCTGTCAAAACCTGGTGCCTACATTACCCACAATGCAACGTGACCATTGCCAGTTTGGTTGGAGATTCAGGTGTGTTATGTTAGTAGCGACTAATGTAGCCTTGAGCCGCCAGCCTCAAGCAGAGATGAGCAGCGGGTTACAGAGGTCTGGTAAACTACCTTCTTTCTAACTCCACACCATCAGATTATTTTCATTTTCAAACTTGTAGTCTTCAGCCCCAACTGATGCTCACTCACTTGAGGCAATTTATGTGCAGCTCCCTCTTGAGCCACAAAAGGCTTTATACAACAGTTTTCACATACACCGTAGCACATGAAGCCTTGACCTGTCACGACTCCATATCACCTGTAAACAGACTTTGATGTGTAAAATCAGTGGAGTTCCCCTTTAATGGAGTAAGATTGACACAGATTTCTGTTGAATATCTTGATTTATCGGAGCATGTTAACAATGTGGCTAGAATTCTTTTGGTTTGGTTTGGTTTCTTCTTTATTCAAGACCAACCCTTGATTTTTTTGTTGAATTTATCTATTTCCTTTGGCTTTAAAATTTGACATTTCTGTATAAAATCCTCCTGAAATAAGTGTCCTCAGCTTTGATTTTCTCACTCCAAGTTACTCTTTCACTGTGTTTCACCTTAATCGCACTAGTGCACTTTACATCTTCTCATAATTCATAAAGCAGGCCATCATAAAGACTAAACTCATCTGAGGACAGGCAAACACACCACAGGCAGTCCCTGCCATTCATGCAACGGCAAGCAGAATGGGACAACTGACCTAAAAAATAATAGACACTGTATAAATAATCTAAGGTGCTCCACCTTATGCTGGTTGGCAATAATACTCAGGTATTAATATTTCAGTTAAGAAAGACCTCCATACCTCTCTTGCACTTTCCCATATTGCAGACTGGGTCTTGAAAAGACAGCTTGTCCTCTTTTTTGCCTTATAATCAATACGGACAATCACACTTTCAAATGCTTTCAATTTCACAGCTGATGTGATGTAAAAGGACAATTTAGAGTATTATGGATCAGAAAAAGGGCATGAAACAGAGACCTCTGTACGATTAAAGTTAATGAACGGCTTAGCAATCATTAATTCACATTTATGTACTAAGGGACTGTATACAGTAGGTTTCACTGGAGGCAAACTTTCCCTAGAAGCTTATGCAAATTGACTTACTCACCATCCTCCCTCCGTATCCTTGGATACGAGTTATTTATTCATTTTGGTCTCCTTCACTGCAGAGCCGCCGTCTTTCAGAGCAAGGCACCCGGGTCAGGTGAAGATCATGTGTCTCGGCCGGGGTCTGCAGTATCTGCTGTTCAATCTGGCGCACGCACACACACACACACACACACACACACACACACACACACACACACACACACAGGCGCACAGACAGACAGACACTGGTGTGAATTTCACAGTGTGGTGAGATGGGAACAATTTATCTATTGGCAGGAGTTCAGTTGGTCAGGAGGGTTCAATACAAGGCCTCACATCAAAGATGATGTTTATTCACAGACAACAGGCAAAACTCAGCGCCCTCTCTCTTGTTTCAAAGAGAACATCTGGTCCGGTGCATATTTGAGTCATTACGGGTGGCGATGCTTGCTACAACTGTGAAACTGGAGTATTTCATTGTTTGAAAGCCTTCCAGATTCTGATGCACTGAGTTAATAAATGATCCCAGTCTATGTTGGAGTCATTTTCAAAAGGAGAAAATAGAATGGCAACACTGATCGTATTGGTAAGACAGGACAATGACTCAGTGTGGTCACACAGTCATGCGTGAAATGCCCTGCAGAAAGCTCAGGCCATCACATTTACACTGCCGTGCAGCAAAACCAACAGATGCCACCATCTAATTTCAGGATATATCCTCAGGACCGAGAGCAGCACCTATTCACGCAACAGATGGATGAAAACCATACTGTCTTTTTTGTTTAACTTTTGCATTTTAGTCATTTAAAAAAAGCGTTCCCAGAGTGACGTTGGATAAAACATATAAAACAGTTTAAATCCGCTGTGTAACTCATTAGTGTGGGGGCAATGTGTGCAAATATTGCTGTCAAGAGATGCTAATTGAGATTTTCTGTCTGAATCAAAACATTTGTTTACTTGACTGAGGTGGGAAGCTCGTTCCACATTTGGGGACTGAGGTGTGCATCATTATACTGAGTCTCACACCAGCTTTATAATAACCTCCCACTCAGTGAGCTTCAGTGATTTATGAAAAACTCTCTGACGCTGGTTCTCCTCCATTCCTCATCCTCACCTGACGTCCCTGTGGAGACAGACTGTTGCATGTGTTAAATAAAAAGCTAAAAGCACTCTCACACCACTACAAAATGAAGTGCTCGCTGTTCTTTTTATTCAGCCTTTCCCTTCTTTATCTTTTACCTCTCTTTCATCTTTGTGGCTCTCAGCTGCTGGCTAACAGGAGGGTGTCAACCACTGCAGCACCACTTCTATGTTTCTGTGCGTCTCTTCCTCTGTGATAGACTACAGATGACACAGGTGCATTCTGGTATGTGGAGTCTACTCAGAGTTCTACCCTTAATTTATTCTTTCTTTGAATGTGTGCCTGGAGACTATAATCAAAACTATGCTCAAATATGTATGTGCGCAGTGGCTGAAATATATTGTACCTATTTTTTTCTCACTACAACATGGTTTGGGCCATATTTAATTCATTCCGCTTACTTTTCTAGTTTGTATTACAGGATCATATCTGCGGTGTTAATTATGTACTATCACGGGGAATTGAGGTACAACGACGTGTAATGTTTGCATGTGATTACAAGCTGCCTATCTGAAGTCTGTTTAGCAATGTTGGGCAATGTTTGGCGATGTGAAAGTAGCAGTCAGACGATCCACTTCTCAGACATGACCACAAAAACAGGAAGACCCATATTTATTGTTAGACATTAAACTCTTCCTCTGCTTTTCTTTTAGCTTTAGCAGACACCAAAGAGCCTGTGTGTAGCCGTTGTTTCCGATAATCAACACCATAAGCCTTCGCTACATCTGAACTGAATTAATTGACAAATCAACTTTTTTTAATGGCAAAAGGTACATGACATTAATAATATGGGCCCCTCTCTATGCCTTAGCCATGCTAAGTGGTGGTAGTATTAGCTACTAGCATGCTAGTTATCTATATAGCAAATCATTACACACAGATAGTTGTACCCTTTAGTGCTTCCTTGTGACCAGCTTCTCTGTGCTTATTTTGTACTCGTGCAGTGTTGGTGACAGACACGCCTCCATGTTGGAGGATTTTTTTTCTTTCAGAGGCCAACAAACAACATTTCTTTTGACTGGACAAATCACAGTTCAACGCACATGAACTGTGTGAATCTTGAACTGGTCATTCATTTTTTCCAAAGTTGTCTTTTTAAGTAACTTATTGCATGGTTTTCAGTAGATGTGAATGAGAGGAGCTAGTTAGCTATAGCTAGGAGCCAGAGAAGCTAATCCTGAAGCACTTTGGAGACTGAATGCATCTTTAAGCTTGTCCTATTCAGACAACAAGTGTCTTCATGTGCTCATTTGACCCAACAACCTGTTCAAATATTAATAATGGCCGCGGTAGGAAGAGTTCATCAACCGGACTCCTCTCACTGTCCCCAAATACACTCACGCAACCTGATTATAAAAGGGCACCAGGTCTTACTAACCTTATTCTGCCCTGAATCTGTGTTGCACAGTAGCATTTGGTTTCATCTCTTTTACACTACTCCAGTCCTCCAGCCTGGGTTGGCTGCCATTAGCACTGGTCTGGGTACAAAACCACCAGACAATAGACCCCCCCCCATCCCCTGGACGCACACACACACACACACACACACACACACACACACACACACACAAGTATGTACACAGAGTGACAATTTAGCCGCGGCTCATTTAATCATGCCCTTTCGTCCGGGCTGCGACCCTGAAGTAAGGGTCCTAATGGGAGTTTTCACCATACCAAATTCTTAGTGAGAGACAAGGACAGAGAGGGAAAAGGTAACACACACACACACACACAAACAGTACCTACTTAACCTGTTACAGTGAACGTTTCATTAATGTCAGCTCATTTATGCTCGTGGCTGCTCTGTGCTGTTCCGTCTTACAGTAAACATAAACGGCCTCACACTCACGCTGCCTGTAACCACAAATAAAGTGAATTTCCTTCCCCTCTGCAGCACAGTAGCAAATGATGCTCGGCAGTCACCCACACAGTTTGCAAAAATACCCTGCTGCACATCCTTACTCACTATGATTCACTTTCACACCGTGTGGACAGAAAAAGTCACTCTGCTGCTGAAACAATGTCAAACACAATACAACTCTGCACCACACACACATAAATACACAGCAACACACACACACACACACACACACACACACACACACACACACACACACACACAGAGTAGTGCCCCCTCCTCTTATTGCCAGCAGGCTAGTGGGAGATGTTAGTCAAAGGGGGAGGGGGTGTTGTGAGGACATGCCGAATGTGTGTGTGTGTGTGTGTGTGTGTGGTGGGGGTCTTTGTGAGCGAGCGAGGTAGGAGGAGAAGGGGAGAGGGAGGGGGACATAGCGTTCTATTTCTCATAGACCAACAGCTGCTGTCTTTAGTGCAGAGAGAGAGAGAGAAGAAGAGGGAGGGCTGTGTGGCGTGAGGCAGTGCGTGTGCTCAGTGTTTAGGTGAATCCACAGCCCTCTGGCTCACAAGGATAAAGGAGTCTCTCCAAGGAAGACAGAGAAAAGCAACACACGGACTTTTTCCTCCTTTTTTTTTTTGCACCCTCTGTCGTCTTTCTTCTTGCTTCATTCTCTCCCTAGCCACCAGCTGCTGGTGTCTGCAGTTTGCCTCCTTCTGTCCTCCTCTTTTGTTCCCTGCATCCATCTGTGTTTCACCTCGGTCCAGAGAGAAGGAAGGAAGAGCAGAGTCAGAGGCATCATCCTCCCCTCCTGCACGCCCAGCCGGTAAGCTGAGCCAACACTCTCTTCATTTTTTTCCTCCTCATTTTACCTCTCACCATTGCTCCATCAGTTTAGCTATGATAGTAGGATGGGGTCTCACAGTCCCACCCTGCGCCTAACACAGAGGCTGCGAGCTGGTTTTGCTGGAGGAGGAGGCTGAGGCTGGAGGATGGATGTGGGTTAGACTGTAGACCGAGGCTGGTGGCTGACTGGTGCTGGGTTTGGCTGAGGGATGGTGCTAGTGCTTGTGGGTAGAAGGACTGGATGTGGAGGACTAGTGTGGGTCAGGATCCCGGGGGTAGGGAGGGAGCGTTGAATTTGTCCCGACCATATCAAACCCCGTGGGGCTGGTCAACTGGGGCTTGTCCTCTTTCACTGCAGTGCTTAGCCAGAGCGGCACGGTCACTGCCACAGTCACACACACACACATCTACACACACACACACACACACACACACACCTCAGCAAAGATCTATTCTTCCTCTGTGTATTAGCAGGAATCCATCAGGAGAACATGGAGTCCACATACTGTATGCTTGTGTGTGTTAATGTGTGTATACTTTCAGTGATGGGTGATGGTTTGGTCACAGGACATATGTGACCTAGAACCATCACAGCACATGCATAATATATCACAGTGATCCACTGGAGTGTTCTGTGAACAGTGTGGGTAAATTGCATACCATGCATGCCTCCACGTCTTTTCAGCTCCATTGTCATGCACGCGTTTTATCAGAAATTGTTAGCGTCACTACAAAACGCGTTCAATTTTATACATTGAGGTAGGTGTTTGAGATGTGTGTGTGTGTGCTTGTTCGAGCTGTCTCTGCAAACAGCCTGCTAAAAACAATAGCCCCAGATTGCTCTGCTGATCAGAAGGGGTGGGTGCATGCGACTAGAGTGGAAAACAGGGAGGAGGGAAGGACGGATGGAGGGAGGGAGGGAGGGAGGAAAAAACTGAATGGAGGGATGAATGAATGAGGGCTAAGGCTTTTCAGGAGTGTTTTGTTCTTTCAAATGTGAAAAGAATTCTGGTGGAGAAAAGGGTGTACATGAGGCTGTTAGGCAGAGAGAGGGTGAAGCAATACCTACCGTGCTGCCGTGTGACTCTGCAGGTCTTCTTTGTGTGTACGGGAGGGAGAGGGAATGAGAGGGCGATGCTGTGGATGGAGAGATGACTAAATATTAAGGCAGAAAGAGAAAGCATGATTAAGTACTGAGTGTGTGTAGGCAGGTGGAGGGGGAGAAACAGACAGGAGAGGTGTGTAATTGAAAGATCTGGTCCCCGTCTATCCCTCTGTAATCTACTGACTCTGGTTATAATCCATACAAGTAGATTAAATGATGATTTACTGTCATGTTGACTTTCGTGACACACACACACACACACACACAATAATTTGGTTTACAAGGAGGTCATGTTGCAGTGTCAGTATGTTATGTTACAATATAAATCACACACAATATGCAGGTATGTCTTATCCTCTCTTTTTGTACAACATAGATATACATATACATGTACAATATGCATGTACAGTATATATATGGACACACATATATACAGGTATATACATGTATATATGTATATATTATATCTACAATACACATGGTGAAATTTGTCAAATTTGCATGCCAGTATACTCATGTATACTCATGCACACGTTGTACTCTCCATATGTACACAACCATCTAAAATTATACATACTACTGAATATCTTTTTAAATGTCTGTATGTATCTATAAAACAGAGAAAATACGTTTACTACGCTTGTCCTAATTCATTACTGTCATTTGAAACAAGCTTATATACAGTGAGTGATATATAGGTTTTGCTGGATGGTCATGGATCAAAATATGCAGATTACAACTCATTTACATGTATGAATAAACAGCAAGGTGCACTGAAACAGCTAACATGTGTGCTCTGAGTAATGTGTGTGTGTGTGTGTGTGTGTATAGGTTTTTTTTTTTTCGGTCTAAGATGGAATGGTGGCTGCTATGGTATTTACTCTGCTGTTGCTAGGACACTCCCTTTGAACATTTTAACCGAGCCTTTTCATTGGCCTGCCGCGATGATGCAAGATTCCCTCACCCCAAATCTTTCCTGAGCGCCCATAGAAACATGCCCGTCTGCATTTCCTCCTCTCTCCTCTCTCCTTTTCTGTCACTCTTTGTCTCACACCCCCCCTTTTCTCCTCTCTCTATTTTCCTGTCTGTCAGCGCCTCTCCTCGTGCACCCTCTCTATTCATCCCTCTCGCTCCGTCATTAACTCATTAAATCGTCCCTGCTCTCAATCTTTCTTTCCTTCCAAGCCCCCTCCAATCAGTCTTCATCACCTTGGTACATTCTGTCACTTCCTTCAGCCTCATCTGGTCAAAAAGCTCACCGCAAAATGGTGTTGACAGCGTGTGGCGGTGTCTTCCAGCACAGTCATTCTGTCCTGCCGTCTCGCAGAGGATTAGTGCTCCGTGTGTCTCACAATGTCCCATTTCCTCTGTCCATATGAGGTGCAGTATCTTATTAGGTTGCCTTAGCATGTGTCTGGATTATCAGGTTTGACAAGGCGGAAGACAGGAATCGGGGCTGGGGTGTCATGGTAGAGGAGGCTCTCTTTATGTTTCTCTTAATGTACATGACCATATGTATTTCAATCTTTTCTCCTCAACAATATGGACAGTTATTTGCGCTACGCACTCACGGTATCACTGCAATTACCCCAAGTTCACAGCTCAACAACATTTCCCATGATGACATGTATTTCACGCTACAGATGTGTGTAACCTCATGGCTCCAGCATGTCGGTTATTACATGCTGAGGGACTGGAAATAGAGGATGGGGGTATGTGAGGTTAGAAAAAAGCAGAGCAAAGCGAAAAGCGAGGAGAGGATGGGCAATGTTTGTCTTGTTTGCTGCTTCCCTCAGTATTTGTCACTTCTGAAGCACCGTCTGTCAACACGGCCCATCAGGTGTAATGGTGTGTAATGATCTCCACCAGCCTTCACTGAACTAAACATGGCTGAGGTCGCAGCATAACCCCAACTGACAGTCTATGAATAAGGCAGATGAGCGACACGGTGACACGGAAATGTGTGCGGCTACTCCAAAGTGTCATGGTTCACGCCTGAAAAAGTGTTTTGTCAAAACATTTTGACACTGAATAGATGCTAATAGGACAGCCTGAAAGAGCATTTGAAAGCCTGAAGTGTAGCATCAAAATGTAGACACAAGGACATTTGCTGCTGTTGTTTGCTGAAGCGAGGATGTAAATATCTTTAAATATATTTTTAGACCAGTTTCTACAACTGTTTTACTTGCAAATTTGTTTTTTTCATTTTGTGAAAAATGTGTGTTTTTAAACCCAAACCATCCATGAACATCGTGTACCCTCATCAAAAGAGCAACAATGATTCGATGGTGGATTATTGCTCTTTTTTACTTAGAAAAGCTTGTCAGACTGACTTCCAGTGATATATTATGATGCCAGAAACAAGTGGAGAGGACAAACATGTTGCATTCAATCCTTTGATTAAAATACAACATCCTCCATATGTTTTTCCATGTAGCTCAACTGATTTCCTCACAAATGCCTGACAATCCACGTTTTATCTAAACACACCTAATCTTGTTGACTGGTCGACCCATCTGTCCAGCAGTAACATCTGTCATTCAAACATCTGTCACTTGAGCTTTCATGCTTGCTGTTGATGTTCCTTTTGTTTTCACTGGAGTTCAGAGGTTGGATCGGACTAGCATTGTAACCAGGGCTGAGATAATTTCGGAATTTGAGATGTGATCCGTCTCCACCTGGTAATCTTGTGGTTTTTAAGCCAGTATTGTCAGGAATGAGGGATTACTCCCTCAGAGCAGAGACGATCCTGTTAAAGGGGGACAGGGTGGAGTGACGGAGGGTGCAGGGTGGTGAGGGAGGGTGCAGATATATCATGCAGAGGGTTAAATCTATGCAAGAAGTGTAATCAGTACATACAACTTTGGGTCAGATAGCTGTTGACAAAAGAGAAACTGGGGATGCTGCCTATGCAGAAATTCAGTCTTATAGGAAACAATAGTGCAACATTTTGGTATATACGCTTTCTTTAGCTTTCTTGCTGAGAGTTAGATAAAAAGATCAATACCACTCTCATATCTGTCCGTTAAATATAAGGCTTCAGTCTGCGGACGGTTAACTTAGCATAATGGCTGGAAACGGGGAAACAGCTAGCCTGGCTCTGTCCAAACGTAACAAAATCCACATACCAGCACCTCTAAAGCTTGCTAATTAACACGTTATATCTTGTTTGTTTAATCTGTATAAAAAAGTACGTGTAAAAACAACAGGTTGTGGTTTTAGAACTGGCATATGTGCCAAACTATTCTTGGCCTGGAACAGTAACTTCCTGAAGTCTCTGCGGGTTGCCTGGCAACCTCATGGTGACGACAAGACTTTTTATACTTTGGTTTTTGTACGGAATAAACAAACACGATATAATGTGCTAATTACAGAGCTTTCGAAGTGCTAGTGGGCCGATTTTGTTATTTTTGGACAGAGCCAGACTAGCTGTTTCACCCTGCTTCCAGTCTTTATGCTAAGCTAAGCTAACCAGCTGCTCGCTGGAGCTTCATATTTACTGTACAGACATGTGAGTGGCATTGATCTTTTCTCCTAACTCTCGGCAAGAAAGCAAATAAGCATATTTCCCAAAATGTCGAACAACTGGCAATAAGGCAAATGACAAATTCTGCTGGGTAAGGTAATGTCACTTGTGTGTCAGTCTCTTGAAACAGAGAGAAACAAGGATGCTCTAAAGTTGACAATAAAACACTGATTCAAGAAAAGGTGACTCTGGTTCTTCATTCCACTTGTTTTAAAAGAAATGAGACTCAAGACTCAACACTTGATTAAAAAACTTGCCTAACAAGTTTCGAAATGAGGGATTTGTTAATATCACACAAGTCTGTAACCCGGTGAATCAGTGAGAAAATAGATTTAGGAGACAGCAAGATTTAATTCACCGTGACAAGGGAGCCAAGATCTGATAACTCTTAGATCATATTACCTAACTCTCAATGTTGGATGGCACTTGTGGAAACTACTGAAAAGTCTTATTAAACGTGGTTATCGTCCTTGTTACGGGTGTCCTGCTGAAACTCTTTGAAATGTGTGATATTACATCCAGTAAGACACAGAGATGGGCCACAGTGAATCCTCTCCTGCCTCTGTGAGTCTACTTCTAACCAGACATGACTTGGCTTGTCTAACTCTCTCTACGGCTATAAAAGAGGAGATGGTGACTTTCTGGATGTAATCAGGTTACTTCAGATCTGCTCTCTGAGGACTTCCTACAGTATCATGGCCTGTTGTCTGTCGAGCAGATCAACTGCTGTCCACTAACGTCGATGAACAGCCAAATGCCCGCCCTCTGGTCATATTTAAGATCAATATCCCCAATTCAGTGGGCAGGTGAAGCCAATTTAGCCAGATGGAGGCTAAAACAAGCAGAGCGGGAGGAGAGGAAGCAAGACAGTATTGCAATTAGTGTGTAATAAGTGAAGAGGCAAATTATCTACTTAGTGATGGTATCTCAATTGGGGCTCCAGCTCTCTTAATAGGTTCTGCTGGATAATATAACCAAGTGTTTGGTTACTGAGGCTCAAGGTAAATACACTTACACGTGAGAGGAACACTTTGACTATCTGAGATGAATAAATGACGTGCATTTAGTGTAACAGTCATGATGGGGAGTGTGTTTGCTGCTGGTTATGGTCTCTCTGAATCTCTACCTCTTCTCTTCAGTTGACCGTTTGCTACCAGCCCCAACGGTGTTTCTCTAATCTTAGCTTAGCAACTGTAACTACGCACAGCAGGTCGGTCAGGCTCTAGTATGAACAATACTCGGTATCCAAAGAGTTTTGTAGGATGGTGTCTTTTTTTTCCTAGCCTTTCCAAAACCAAAAACAAAGAGCAAAAGTGTTTTGTGCTCTACAGTAAGTGTTGGCATGTCCAGCTGACTAGCTTACTACATACAGTTATATTACAACTTTCACAGCCAAAGCAACTTATCATTAACAAACTACATTACTTTGCAGGGTTCCAGTTTATGTTAGATAAAGACCTTCAGGAGTGGGACATCCATTGTGTAGTATTTACCTACAGCGTGGGAGTCCTGAATGATTCTATATCAGAGTTTAGGCTAAGGTAAGCGGCTCTGTCCTGCTCTTTATTGGATTTGGGGAAGTTTATCCAGCAACCCCAGCCTACATTACCCGAGATAGCATTATATTTGCCAAACCCATCGATTAGTCCTCGTCCATTAAGACGCTTTAACATTATTTTTATTGAAGTCACGCAGAGTCTGAGTTTTCAATCAATTCACGACGCTTACGGTAATTAGCTAGCTAACTACGATAAAACATGCTAATGCCAATTGTCATTTAGGTCGGCTAGAATCGAAAAGCCTGCTTTTGTCTACCTCTGTGTGAAATCAAGGACCCACTGTTTCAAAAATTACCGCAAATTTAGAGTGATAGGTTATCATTCTTATCAAACTGCATGTGTCATGCAAGAACGGAAAACTCTACAGGCGTAGCAACAGTAACCAAGGAGGATGGAGCTTAGCAAACGGTCAATTTCTCATCACTGTACGTCTTTGTATGTTGCTATCTGCTTCTCTCTGTGTGTGTGTTCACATGTGTGAATACCAGATCTGCCGTGGGCACACCGGGATGCTGGCAGCCATGCTTGTGTTCGGTGTTTGATCAGGCTTGTGAGACTATACACATAGATTCTCTCTATCTTTTTCCCTCTCTCTGCACATGAACACACACACACACACACACACACACACACACATGCTCGCTAAATAGTTCAGCTTGAGTGAGCAAGGACAAAAACAGCCAACATCTCAAACTTTCACACCGGGGATCCACCAACACGTCCCAAACCGACTTTTTTTTTTTTTTGTTCATTCTCATCCTGTTCCATCAATTTGTTTTTTCTCTGCATCAGCTTGAGCCCATACCTTACATCGCAGCCAATTTCCTATATTTGAGAGCTGCTGCTGCTATTCTGCCCCTCCCAGTGGGACAGGGAGTAGTGTAACACCGCATCCTCTGCCATGTGAGACACACTGCAGCACAGTGTGAAGGAGCATCGCCTCCGTCAAGGACACGCTGGCTCTTCCCGGTGTGCACAGGGTGGACGACTTCAACGCACCGAGCTAAATATAGATTCTAGGTCACGCTGAGGTCAGAGGTCACCCCATTCATTCATTCTCCGTGGTCATGTGCTGCGGCCGAGGGATTGAGACATATGCTGTGTCCCAATTCCACACTTCATAGTAAGAGTATACAGTATGTACTACATACAAATGATCACAGTATACTATTTTTGCTGTTGATATACAAATAAATGACTGACTTTACTGTGAGCCTGAAAAGACTTAGTAACAGTTTCATTTCATCAACTACATCAACTTTTTAGTTTTCAGTTCATTCATGTTAGCTGTTTTCTGTTTACAGTAGTGAGTGATGTATCTGTCCTGCCAACGTCATTTTCAGTGTGCACACAATTTTCAGTCAACGCGATAGCTACCATATTGGTTGCTAGGAGCAGTTAACTTAACATTTTTACATTAAAGAACTATGCCAGTTTAAGAGTTGTTATTTTTCTAAGTCGACTTACAACAACCTGTACAGCTGCGTCAACTTTGTCCATGCATGTTGCCATTTTGTGGCCATTTCTGGCTCTGGCGCAGGAAGATCGTTCCACCTACACACACGGCTCTGATTGGCTCAGTTGTTTTTCCATCCAGGGAAACAGCTGTCAACGAGCACGACACCAAACCCTCTTGAAATTGCTGAAAAATCTGAGATGATGATTCAGAGGTCTGGAAGGAGGCTACTTTACTGTTCTGTGCAAGAGAAAGCAAAATGTTTTTCAAGTCAGTAACACTCATAGTCAAGCAATACTATTTTTGTTTTCCAAGATGGAGCTTTTTTTTTACTATTCCTACTATTCTCTATTTGCATTGTGATAAAATGGTGTGCAACAGCACCACAAGCATTTTAGTATGCATTGTGACTTGTTTTAGTTTGTTTTCCAGTGTACACACTATAGACTGCTAAGAATTTGAAAGTAGCATCTCACCCTTCTCTCTCATGCCATGTTTTCTGTCTGTGTCTGTACTGTCAGCTACTGTCCAATAAAGGTGAAAGGGACTGAATGAGAGAGGATGAGTTATGAGGAAAAGGATAGTAGTAGGATTTCTGATCGCTACACAAACAAAACATATGATTGTGTTAAAGAAGAGAACAGTGGCTGACGTGCATGCAGGAAAGAACATAGGCAGGGAAGTGGATAGACAACAAGACAGCCAGACGAACAGACAGTGAACGAACTGAAAGATTGAAGGAGAGTTGAAGGAGAAAGGAGAATTACAAGACAGTGAGACGCCAGGGAGATGAGTTCAAACTGCCTTTATGTACTGTTTTATAGTAGTCCTTCTCGCTCACTCTGTTTTACACACACACACACACACACTCTCTCTCTCTCTCTCTCTCTCTCTCTCTGTCACACACACACACACACACACGTTTAGTTTAATTTAAACCAGCTCAATGCAAATTAATTCAATTCAGTTTCAGGTGAATATATATACACACAAACATACTGTACGTACAGGCATCTGCACATCACACACACACACACACATACACACGCACACACACAATACAATTCAACTCCATTCAAATCAATTCAACTCAGTTACATTGTCTTCATCCCAATGAAATTACCTTCATATGTAAACACACACATACACACACTGCCCTGACCCCTATAAAGCAGTGTGTAAGCAGTCCATCTGGGACAAAGACTGGCTGGCTGTACAGACGTATATCGCTTCTCTCTTTGTTTACAGATAGCAGGGGTCAGGGAAGGACGAGGAAGGGGGGGAGGGGTACAACAATACTCACAGCAATAACAGTAACACACACATATGCACACACATCACGAGCCCCCATGCGAGTGCATGTGGACCCCTAAAAGCCTATAGCGCTCCCTTTGATAGCAGCTAATTGGCATCCCACACCCACCCATCCTTCCTCTGACAGCCAAAGCTCAGAAAGGAAACTGCTCTTAAAACTGAAATTCAAGGCTGTAATTGTTCCAACTCTGCTTTTCGCGCCCCTGAGCCAAATTATGGTATTCAAATATTAAATAGAAGGCATATATTAATCTCTGTGGTGGAGAAAAGAAAGCATTATATTACCAAGAATCTCTCATTTTGGACACTTTGGCAAACAGGATACTGTATATAACAAGTACAAATGCACTTATTGTATATAAACCTTCATAATATCTACACGATAGAGACATTAGAGCTCGGCTTTTATCCACCTTTGAGCAAATAAGCCATGAAGTCCCTCAGCTGCTGCCCCAGTTCTTTATTTCAATCGAAGAAATGATCACACTGGAGCATGTTACACAATGAAAATGGATTCAAGTACAGCTTAAACATACCATGCCCTCTCTCTCTGTCATTTTTTCTGTCTCTCACTCTATCCTCCCCTTTTTCTTTGTCAGCCTGGCAGCACAGAATCACAATGCTCATTTGCAATCGCCCTTTCATGAGGCACAGTGCACTGTGCTGGACTCAGGCTCAGTCAGTGTATATGTGTGTGTGTGTGTGAGAGAGAGAGAGAGAGAGAGAGGGAGAGGGGGGAGGGGTGGTGGTGAGAAATCGTAACCACCTCCCTCCATTTCCATCTCTCTCTGGCGATCCATCCTTCTCTCTCACGCTCAGCAGCTCTCCCCTTTTATTCTCCTTCCCTCCTCACCTCAGCGAGGCACGAGGTTATCTATAATTGTGCATGAATGTGTGTCAGTGTGTGTGTGTGTGAGTGTGTGTGTATGATGAGGCAAATTGGCTGTAGCATTCTATCCGTGGTCAATCTTTAGCGTTGGTCTAGCTGGGTCTGACACTGCCACCTCCCATTATACTCCTGAAAGTAGCTCTTTGTCAACGCATCTCTCCTCTCCTAGCTTCTTCTTTCCTTTCCTTTCCTTTTCTCACCTTCTTATTTCTGTCATTCCTCTCTTCTCCTAGACTCTTCTGTCCTGTATTTTCCTCTACTTTCCCTTCCTTGTCTCTCCTCTCCCCTCCTTTCCTCTCCTCTCCTCTCTTCTCTTCTCTTCTCCTCTCCGCTCCTTGTTTCTCTCTTTTCCTCTCCTCTCCTTTCTTCTCCTCTCCTCTCCTCTCCTCTCCTCTCATCGTTTCTCTTTTCCTCTCCTCTCCTCTCCTCGTTTCTCTTTTCCTCTCCTCTCCTCTCCTTTCTTCTCCTCTCCTCTCCTTTCTTCTCCTCTCCTCTCCTTGTTTCTCTCTTTTCCTCTCCTCTCCTTTTCTTTTTTCTTTGCTTCTCCTTTCCTTTACTCTCCTCTCCTGTCCTTCTCATGTCTCTCACCTCTTCTCCTCTCCTCCTACAAAACTGACCTCCAGGATGTGATCACCCATTTTCCTTCCAATCTACTACCAGCATCAACATGACAGCAATGTACAGGATACGAACAACATAAAGTACATAACTTAAAGAGTGGTTGAACACCTTTTCTCTGAGTAAAACAGAGGATTAACTGAGTTTAGGTGGGTGTTGAGTTCACTCTACATCCTCCTCTTTTCCCCTCCTTTTTCTCAAAACACACACATGAACTAGTATTTAACCGCAGCCTCCTGCACTCGTCTCTGCCTTTAGGGAGAATAAGCTGAGAACAAAGAAGGAAAAGATAGAGGGAGGATATAAAAGACACACGAACAGAGGAAGAGGTCGAAAGGGTGTGCGGGGAGAAGATGAGTGAATGAATGGCCGCATAAAAGAGGGACTTCGAGCGAACAGGGGGTGGAGAGAGGGGTGTTTCGAGAGAGCGGGCGAAAGGTTGAGAAAGAGTGAAAGAGAGAGAGAGGGAGCGAGAATAGGAATAATCACCAGTGGGTTTTTTAAAGAAGGACCTGTTCAGTAAGCAGAACTAACATGAGCTGAGTGCCACGGACTCCCAACAAAACAGACAGATGTCTGCACACAATGACTTTGTGATCTCTTGCTTTTATTCCCCCCTCAGACCCCCCGACTCGCTCACCACCTCTTTCTGAAATACTTATCGGCTCTGAAGTTGCTGAAAAAGCAACTATATTTAAAGACTGTCCGTCCATTTGGCTAGACCTCTCTTTCAGTGTCTGCTCTCTGGAGACTGTAGAGTAGTCTGATATTTGATTAGCATGACACTGATTCATGATGGGGCTCATCTAGTGGCAGCACCAGTATCCAAGTCTTCCTGGAAGCTGATTGATTAGTTCTGACTTTAAATACTTCAAGCAATAAATGTTAGAGTAACACTGTATTCACACAGGATAAACAAACTAAATGTGTGTTACTATACAGAGCATTTAACCAGCACGTGTCAAAAAGACCTCCTCCTATATTAGTAAGCATCCTGTTTTGTATTCTTATATATCAAAAGTGAGTAGAATCCAAGTTTGACTGAGGCTAACTAAATCTGATCAAAGTATATGCAGTTGCATCTCAAACCCACATGCTGGGTAGCAAGAAGTACAGAGGTGGAAACTGAAGTTTGTGTATGGATCAGATTACGCAGTGCTGAGAAAGCAAACAGGTGGCAACTAAAAGCACTCAGCTAATTTGCAGCATTGAGAATAGTAACCCATCAAAATGTGTTGCCAGGGCCCTGAAGCTGGAGTAAAATTATACGTCTGATCTGACACATCCATTAATAGTTATGACAGCAGCTGCATAGAGCTGGTTTTTCATTAGTGATACACTGTACCCGAAAGAGTTTCTGAGGGCCTTTCAGTGTTGATTCATGTCCGTTTTAAAGGTCAAGGGGTAGAAGACTCTAACAAGCAAAGCCAGACATAGGTGGAGAGGGCGATCTCACTTAAAAGATGTAGTTTACCTTAACTCTGTCCAAACCTATTAACCTCAATATCTTAGTTCAAGTCGTCACCCCTGTTGACCTCAGCATCCTGTGCAATACATGACCTTTGCCCTTTCACTGAGAGGAGAGATCAATAGGCTATTTACATGAAGAGAACACACAGTCAAAATAAAAGTCCCTATTTAAGGTAAAGGACATGTAATTCCAGGAGTGGACGGTGTAGTTTACAACCCCCACAAGTAGGAAAGCCAATGCTTTGGTGTCCCACACACTCTGGAGATTAAGGAGAGTATAGTCTATCCAGCCATCCAATCCGACTGATTGATGACACTGAACAGTACCCGGCTGTGTGTTGCCATGAGAATAAGAGGCTGTGTTTCCCTGGCAACTATTCTTCAAAGGCCCCCGCCTCTCTCCTGTCTGCACTCTCTCTTGATGAGATTCGATGATGCAAGGGCAGCGGCAGCAGTGTTAATAGTTACACCAGTTTAGCCGGTAAGACAGCGCTGGAGTTGTGCGAGACGTACAATGAATGAGATAAGCTTAACAAGCTTAGTCTGTTATCGAAATGTAAAACTGGGAAAGAAAGAAGCACCTTCTAGGTTCTCAGATTAGACTGATTGAGCTTTTGGAAGAGTAATAATGATAATTTTGGACTGAAGCTATACATCTTTTGTTTCTGACCGTGATCCACGAGTGCTTACAACTGCTGTGGAGGAACTTTATGGCTCAAATGGTATCACTCCATCAAGACCATCACTGGACACTTAAAGCAGCCATAATCAAATGTTTTATTAATAACAGTGGATGGAATTACTACATATAACATGAAAGGGGTTGCTCACAGTGACAAACTCACAGAAAATGATCATCCAACTGTAGTCCCTGTCAGCACTGCTGAGCTTTTTCAGCTCACACTTTTAGTTTTCTGGCCACCAAGAAGACCAAACTGCTGTTCTGGTTTGGTTTTTACTGTTTTGTTCGCTCTTACTACTCTCATAGTGTAGCTTTTGGCCACAGCAAACAGCTGTGTTCAGTGAAAAAGCCTTGACGAACCAGTGTACACTACATGCCCAGCACCAAATGGCAGACAGACAAAGTTAGCGGCTAGCTAGTGAACACAGTGGAGCATTTAGCAGCTAAAGAGCCAGATATTTTTCTTAGGCGTTAGCGGAGACCAAAACAGAGCTACAAGGAGAGTGAACGCTTTTTATTGGGTGGACACAAACACAACTTAAAATGAATGCTAACATTCCTCCATATCTGCCAGATGTGTAATTAGGCAACTGTATGCTAACATGTTCACTCTACCAAATTAAGTGATAATATGTTAGTGATCACAGCTTGTTTCTGCTGTCCCCAAGTGTGCAAAAAATCACTTATTATGGGTTTAAACTGTAAGATTAATAATAGTTTTAGATGTAGTAGCAGGTTTAATCTGTATCAAGTTTCACTGCAAAGCTAGCTGAGTAAAATCATATCCTCACCTAAAAGGCTGGTGAAGGCAAACTAGCACATCAGCCTGATTACATAATAATTGCATTATTTTTTGCTCTTATGTTTATTTGCCCTTTTGTCCATGCTTTTCTTTGCCCTTTTTGACTCGGTGCTTCTTAACACCAAAATCAAGACTTCTACATGGCTGCTTTTCCTGACACTGTGCTGTGTATGATGTTGAATTTTATGTTAATGACTCTTTCTCTCTGTGTATCTGTCTGTCTCTCTGTCAGGTGGTGGGTGCTGATGCTGTAACCACTGTGTGGAGCTGACAAGCCCTGGTTGATGCAGTGAAGTGTTCCAGAGGGATAAACACAAGCGAAGGTAGGAATGAAAAATGAGGAGTGGAAAAAAAAAAGATAAAAAGAACAACAGCTGAAAAAAAAATAAGGACAGGGCAGAGAAACACTATATGGGCGAGTCGGAGAGGGGGGAGACGGATGGACAATTCAGGAATAAGAAAAAGTGATGGGTAGAGAGGAAAGATGACAGCTGGGAGAGTACAGTCGCTGCATCCGTTGTATACCTTACAGCTGCTGAATGGGTTTGATTCACAAGCCACTGAATACCCAGTCAGCCAGTGTGTGACAGAAAGAGAGACCATTGTGGTTAGTGGCAGAGAGAAAGACATAGAAAGGGAGTTCGGATGGTATTATTGGTGAGTTAATAGAGGTTAGATTTGGCAAAGACGAGCAGTGCTGTTTCAGTGCTCGGTAAACCCACACTGATGAAGCTCCTGGGGTGTAACAGGAGGAATCTTTTAGTACGAGCTGAAAGGAAGCTGGGAGGCCTCGCTCTGCTGCTGCTGCTGCTTGGCTTCCAGTCTGGACCAGGTTTGCTTTTCAGCCGCCATGTGGGAGTCGAGCCGTGTCTTTATTGAGACTCGAGGAGCCCCTTTGGTTTGGTTTCTCCTGCCGGGCTACAGATGAGAGCTGTGTGCTGTGCGGTTGCATAAGAGAAGCACTTTGCTCCACTTTCACGCTGGCTGACTGCAAACATTGTGTGTGTGTGTTTGCGTGTAAGAGAAACTGCAACCAGTGGCCACCAAACACACTTCCTAATTCATAGAATGCCATGTCTTTATGTTCAAACAGTGGACCTGTGATACATCCAATGGCTTTTATGTGATGTACATTATGGGCGCCAGTTTAAAAGGAAAGGTGTGTTTGCCCAGCTCAATCGCCGTTCTGCCACTTAGATTTGTTTGCACCTAAGGGCCACCAGTGAGACTGAATGGCACACTGACAGAGATGGGCTGTGACAAGACAAGGCCAGGGGGAGCCGGGAGAGTGCTGGTGAGTGGTGAAATAGAGAAGTGAGGCAGAGAGGAGAGCTGGAGGGGATCTTTTTTGAGGAACCCATTCTGACGTCAGCAACGAAAAGAGAGAAGGAGTTTTCTCTGTTTGCGTATGAATTGAAAAGATAGCTGCAGACACACATCAGGGTGACACAGCCAGAGGAGACGGACAGAAATGTAAATAACATGAACATATCTTGTGCTCTTTATGCCAACAAGCAGAGTATCTTCTTCTACAAGCAGCTTGAAAGAAAAGAAAACAAAGAGCGGCATCTAGCACACAGACCAAAGAGAGAAAACCACAGGCCTTTAAATAGATGGCTGAAAAAGAGAAGTGTGAAGTGGACAGAGATAGAGAGACAGAGGGAGAAAGAGCGAGAGCAGAAGTTTACATCAGTCGCTAAGAAAAGCACAGTGGCAACCGATGCTGCTGTGGGGACTGCAGTCATCGCTCTGAGCCGCGCTAACCTGGGATTTACTCACAGCGAGGATTTCACAAAGACAGGAGGAAGACAGGACGGGGGAGAAGAAACTGAGGGCTAAAGATAAAGGAAGAGGAGAATCACTCGTAAGAAAAAAGGGTAAGGACAGGGCGGTGTGAGAAGCTGTTGGTTAGTCTCTTGATTTCCTGTTTTTTAAGGCTCTGTGAATTTTTATGTTTACCATTTGCAATTAGTTTAAACACTGATTGCTGTTCAAGTAGTAAAGATTGATGCATCAGATGATTGTGTGTGAGCAAGCTGGATGCTTCCCCCCCCCTACATCTTCTGCTGGAGACGAGCAGACGATATTACCAGGCCAACAGTATCCTGGCAACCATCAGGCGAGCGCTGCTCTCAGGACGGACCACATGCTGCTCCAGACTCGGTGTATGTGTGTTAACGTTTGTGTGTGTGTGTGTGTGTGTGTGTGTGTGTGTGTGGCCACACACACACTCACCTATTCACATGTCAGAAAGCTTTCATTGCTTTATATGAGGCCCCCGATCTGAAGCTCAGGTTGACTTCGCCTTTGCAATCACCTTGTCAGGCTGAAGATATGAATCTGTTATTCATTTATTCATAGCGCCAGTTCAGCGTGTGTGTTGGAGCAGGTGGTCTAAAAGTCAGGAGGAGACGGCGTGCGTTTTACACGTTTGGACTGATGCTCACAGATTTAAGCGGTGACTCAGCACACAGTTCTCTTCCTCTGCTTCCTGATAGATGCTGCAGATAGAGTAAACATATAATACAGTAGATAGGTTACAGTACTCATGTGAAAGAGAAATCACTACTTTGGAGAATGTCAGCAAGCTGCAGTTACTTGACAGTGTGTAACTCCCATCCCCTCTCCAGCTGTACCTCAGTGCTGCATTGCAACACCCGTTCTTGCTGAGTAACAGCAAAAAAGACGGGGATTTTTTTTTTGCAGGACGGTGGCATCTCATAAACATGCTAATGCTGGCCATAAATCAGTCTTGCAGGGGGGAAACTGATAGGCCTCCGCTGTGTGCACATAAACACAGAGGGTACGGCAGAGGAAGTGAAACTTGGCAGCTGCTTACCTTCTGCTACCGAAGTCCTTCTATGAGCGAGAAGAGGCTTTCATACTCGCACAGCTGAGAGTCATTTCTGAATATTGGATTCCGCTTCGCTTCTGTGTTTATTGTGTTTTTTTAGGCGACACACACACAAAGTCCACATCAATCCTCTCTCCCTCTCTGATCCCTTAACATCCATTTTCCTTAAATGTCCTCTTTAAGTAGCTTTAAGGTTGTTAAAATCATTTCTTCTTTATTCTACACTGTCTGACAATATAGCATCTATATTCTGTATCAGCTTGTTCCAGCTTTTTACTGAAGCTGTATGATGTTTAGTGAAATATTCAAACCCTGGACCCTACATATTTTTTATGGCGGCACCATTCAATCAAATGGAGATATTCTAGATGTCTAGATATCATTTCCAATTTCCTTTCCAAAATTCAGCCTGACATATTTGGGGAAAATATTCAAAACTTAAGGATCTCCACTAATTTAAAATAAAGATCTTCAGGTTTGAACTATGTGTGGGTGGTTCGATACTAATGATACTAAACTACTTCAGTAGTGTTTTGAGTATAGATACTAGCATCAGTAGGCTCGATACCACAGAATCGATCCACCTCATGTTAAATCATATTCCGGGCAGTAATGCTCCTCTTAGTGCGCACATGCGTTACTTGCCACAATATCACAATAATTTATTATTACTGTTTTTTTTAACACGCTTGTGATTAAGTAATTAGAGAAAACTAAATGTTTAATATTTGGCAAATTATTTGATGGTAATGAAAATGTATTCAGAAGTAGCCTATTAATGATGCATTCACCTCATAAATCATGACACATGTGGCTCTCCCCTACGTACACAATGGAACATAAGCTGTTTTAGATTTTTAATCGGAGACTCTGGCCTTGGTATTACTTGGTTTCGGATCAAAACCAAATTTTGTGGCGTGGCCCACCCCTGTTTTGAATGACATTTGGCTCCACAGCGTGAGTTTACACTGTCTGGCCCGAGTGGGATCAAAGAGCTTGAAACCAGGGACCACCGTCATGGCCTTAAATTCTGAAACACCTGACATACGTTGTTTTGTCTGGCGCTGTATATGAACATGTAAGCATGTAGACCTGCATATCCTGCCCGTCTGACCTCCAGTATAATCTGATAAAGCTTGCATCATTGGTTTTATAAAGCGCTGGCATCTGTCCTTGGGGTATGAATTATAAAGAGCTTGTCATAAAGTAGACTGCTGTACGTGAAGAGCATTAGGAGAACGTAGCCCCTACACAGCAGGCTTTTATTAGGTTACTATAGTAATGTAAATAGATTAAAACCACTGCTCAGCTCTAGTGACTCCCAATGAGTGAGTTAAATGATTCACTACTGGATTTAGGCCCCCCCTCTAATCGAATACAGCATACGCTGTGTATGGGACGTAAACTGTGATCAGTGTCATTTATGAATGTCTGACTTTGCTCTGGACATATTGCCTAGACAGAAGGATGGAGGAGGAGAGGAAGACGGGGTAATTAGAAAAGTGCAGATGGGTAAAAAAAAAAACTAAAACAGTCACAACCTGCTGTGTTCTCCATGTGCATGTTGTGTATTTTCATGCGGGTTGCCAGGTTCTGCGTACTGTATGCATTTTGTTGTTTCCTCCCGTCCAGGTCGCCAGCCATGGGGAACCTCATTAAGGTCCTTGGCAAGGACTTAGAGAACTGTCCACATTTTTTCCTGGACTTTGAAAGTAAGTGAGCGCCGGGGCGTGTGCACGTGTCTGTGTGCTTGCAAATGTGAGAGCACATGTGTGCAGCAGAGGTGTTCAGTGGGAGGTCGCTGGGTGGGGTCAGGGGAGGTGTATTTGGATGTGAGCTGCTGAGTTGTTGATGGTGTGATGGAGTGGTGTTGTGGGTGTGGTTTGTCATTATCAGATGCTCTCTAGTCCCACTCTCAGTGCTTTCTCATGCTAAAAGCTGTTCTGTCCAATGATGGTATAAATACATGGTGCGTAGGTAATTACAGAGAGGCAAACAAGCATCAGTATGCTTCCAAGAGGAAAGTTACTACTGATTTATATATATTCTGACCTTTATATCCAGCTTTAACTCCTTACTACATGTAAGTGTGCACTTTTATAGAAAGTAATTTTATGGGGTTAGATTTACAGCAACATTATTCAACAAAACCTCCCAAGAATTAAAAAACAGATTAATTGAGAATGACTAAAAATAATTTGAAACCAAAAAAGACCAAAAGTTAAACCTGCGATAAAACTATACAAGAGTTCTCCATTTGATTACAATATTCTCCACTTTTATATCACGGAAACCCTCCTCTCTTTCACTTTCGCTGCTCCAGCTTTAAACACTTCTGACACAGAGCTCTCATTACAGTGTTAACACTGGGGCACTCACATTTTTATTCTCTCTCAATTAAAATGTTCTATATTTGATTCTTGGAAGATTTTGCCCTGTCCCTATTGAAACAAATATAATCCCATATAGTTTAACTTTTTTTTTTTTTTTTTTTTTACAGAAAATGAGGAATTAATTCTTGTTTTTTTTCATTTTTTATAAGAATTCTGCAAAAGTAAATTAGATTTGAACTGGACTTTCTCTCCTCTATGTCCCATTCACACACATTCTCTATGACATTTGACCTTTGAACCTGAGGATCGCCATCACCACTGCCACCAAATCAGTGGCTTTTTTTTTTTTTTTAGCTATAAATAATACCATAGGAGTGGGATTAAAGAAGCTCTGTGTCCATGTTGCCATGCTTCACCCAGGACATACTTCCACCATGCCATTCCAACAACCCCCTCTCATCCAGTGCCCCTCCCCGACACCTTCACCTCTCACGCACCACACACACATACAACTCACACACACATACACACACGCACACGCGCACAACCCCCGACACCCATCCCCTCATCACCCACAGACTTCTCCCCTCTCTCTGTTCCAGGGGGCTCATGGGAAACCTCCTGAAAGTGCTGGCTTGCGCCGAACTTGAGCATGGCCCAATAGTTTTCCTTGACTTTGAACGTGAGACCATCCGCTTCTTATTTTTTTGAGTTATCCCTTTCTCTTCGTTGCCTTTGCTTTGTTTTCCTCATTCCATCGATCTTAGCTGACCATTGTGTCATCTTTACGTCCTTATTTAGCCCTTTCTCCCCCCTCAGCTCTTCTGCTTCTCACCCTCTCCTTTATCTTTTGATTTCTGCTCCAGGGACTGGCATTTGAAAGTCATTTGGCTTCTTTCTAAAGGGTTCTTTTTCACACGCGCCACATCTTATTAGACACAGACAGATGCACAATGGCATGGTGACGCTGTAGCAAAATGACAACAACAATGCTTTGATCCCGGCTCCTAAGCTACAAAACCCGAGGAGGAATAAACAGTGAATGCCAGTCCTGTGTGGGTTTCTGTTGCTCGGGGATGACGATGGCTAACAAAAAGCCTATCGTCATCCCTCCACCTACTCATCTCCTCATCCCCTATTGTGTGACCTATTGTATGTCTGACCTATTTGTGTGTGTGTGTGTGTGTGTGAATTGCACTAAATAATGTGTGTAAGAGCGTGAGAGTGATAAAGAAAAACTGAAAGAAAGAGAGAAAGATTGTGAAAGAGGTTGCGAAATAAAACCACCTCTATCCCCCCTTTTTCTAATTTTCCCAGTAAGTGAATTCACACTTTGCAGTGTGGAAATGTCCATCTTAACAAGTCATTTCATTTTACTACTCTGTGTTAAAATCTTTGGTAGTTTTTGCAACAATTAAAACATTTTGCCAGAATGGTTGACAAGCTGTCTACAGCCATGTTAGCAGCTCTCTTGTTGAGCTTAATGCTAACATCAGCATGCTAACATGCGCACAGTGACAAAGCTAACATGCTGATGTTCAGCAGATATACTGTAATGTTTACCATGGTCAACATCTTAGTTTTGCGTGTTAGCATACTTGCTAACATTTGCTAATTAGCACTAAACACAAACCAAAATGGCTTTGAAATGGTTTTCTTGAATCATTTAATTTGGGACTTGAATTTCATAGACGCTGCACTGGAAACAAGTTGTCTTTGGCAAAAAAAAAAGAAGAAAAATCCTGAAGATTTTAAGACTGATTCAGATTATGAGATTAAATGAATTGTTAAGATGAAGATATTTTGCAGTGTATCCCAACATGTTCTGCCCCTCCTCAACCACTTTCCCCCTTTAACAGCTGACTTCCTCCTCCTCCTTTACTGACTGTATGTTACGGTGGAAGTGGGAGAGCTCACTGCTGGCAAGAGACGTCAGCTGTCAAACAGGCTGAATTTACCCTTCATTTATTATGCCTGTGATTCACTTTACTTCAAAAGCAAGTGGAATGAGTCAGACTCAGGCATGGCAGCTTTAGACCCCCCCCAAAAACCCACCCCTGTGCCATCTGTGAGCTCTCTCTCTCAACCCAGAGGCACAGTCACCTCTGTCACACACTTTAAAGTTTGGTTTAAACTCTATATTGAGCTCTAATGAAGCTATTTATGGCTGAATGCTAATCATCATACCGGGTTAAAGCCTTTTGTAGGATCAGGAGCAAATCTGAAATCACAAATGACAAAAATGTGGATGATTTCTCATTTAAAGTCTCACACGTGAAAACGTGATGCTTGGAGTTATCTGTTGGTCACCGTGTCACACGCTCATCCTTGCATGCTAAATCAAAGCAACCCAGACTGCTTAAAGGAATAGTTTGACCATTTGGGAAGTGCGCTTATTCGCTTTTTATCTTTACTTTTTTAAAATTTCGCTTTTGAAACTACAGACAGGAGTCGGCTTAAGCTTATCTTAGCTTAGCATAAAGACTGGAAACAGGGGAAAACAGCTGGCCTGGCTCTGTCCAAAGGTAACCCACCCACCAGCACCTCTAAAACTCAATATACATATGATATCTCATTTTTTTAAAATCCGTAGAAAAATCGAATTGTAAAAAGGAGTCACTGCAAGAACTTCCAGCACTTTAGCACCATTGAAACCTTTCAGGCACCGTAAGTGAAGACAAAACCATTGCACAGAGCCAGGCTAGCTGTTTCCCCTTGCTTCCAGTCTTTATGCTAAGCTAAGCTAAGCCCCCCCTGCCTCCAGGTTCATATTTAATGTAAAGATATAAGAGCGGTATCGATCTTCTCTTCTAATTCAGCATGAAAGCGAACCATTCCTTTAATGCTATGAGCATATGCTATGCTCATTTAATTATTACTGTACCTAGTAAACAAAATATGTTGTACCAGAGAAATGCAGGAGCACATTAGTTAGAAGTCATCACTAAAATATCTGTGCTTGCTGTGCTTATTATAGCAGCCGGTGTGCACGTAGGATAGCAAATATTCCATGATTAGTATTTCTCTGCAGGGAGGCAATGCCTCAGGGTGCAAAAAATAATCAGCGGTGCTACCGCATGCAGAGTGCTGCCTGGTCACACTCCCACTCTCACTTTATACCTGAGTCACACATTGAGATGGATAGCTCCAAGTAAAGGAAACCAAACACAGTGATGAGTCAAGAGGACGCATCCTAAATTGTGTCCCTCAAACACTTAATCCCTCCTGTATGCATGCAGCACGCCACATGGGCAAACAAAGCAGAACTGTGACTGGGAGGTGCCCTGCGGCAAAAACACAGAGTTTACAGTACATGCGCTGCTCAGTGTGCATGTGTGAAACAGAGAAAGAGAAAGACTGAGCATGCCCAGAGGTTGTCCTCCCTGCTGCTGCTCCTGTTTGTTTTAACATTTCTCACAATTAAACCTCAAAGGCAAAAGACCCATTCATACACGTGGAGGGAGGAAATAGAAAGTGACAAAAAGATGGATAAGACTATTACATCAATCTGATGGGACAATTATACCTATCCAGGCCTCTATAAATCTCCACTGAATGAACAGTTGAGATGATTACAGTTCAGGAGTCAGACACATTGTCCAATTGGTGCAATCCAGGCACTTTTACAACACCTGAAACCCATCAAAATGTTTAACATCCTCATCCAAATCGTTCCCAGAAGTGAAACTGACTTGTTGTCTTCTGGTCCTTATTGGGTGAGCACGTGCTGTAATCAAACCTCACTGTGTGACAGAGCGTGGCTTGCAGCTCTCTTGTTATAATTCCATGCTGGGTAAATTGGATCATCCATTTGCTGGCCAGATTTTGACCTTAGATGTATACGGCTGCAGTGTCCACTAACACGATGAAATGCAGTAATTTTCACTTTACATTTCGCTATTATTGCAGCGATGTAGCGAGTAACTAGTTATCTCAGGTTTTTAGGATATCATCTTTTCAGCTCTTCCTTCATCACTAACATCCTTCTCTCCTCAAATCTTATCTCCTTCTCCCTCTCATTTTCTTCACTCTCCAACCTCCTGCCCATCTTTCCTTCCCCCTTTTTCTGCCACCTCCCCTCAATATTTTCATCACTACCCGTACCTTACATCACACTTTCACTTCCCTCTCCCTCTCTTCCTTCCTCCCCTCCCTTCCCTTCCCCTCCCAGATGCCCAGCCCACGGAGGCAGAGACAGCCGTGTGGAACCAGGTCAGCGCTGTGCTGGAGGAGGCTCATGGGATCCTAGCCGAGCTGCAGTCCTATAATGGCGCGGGCCAGGAGATACGAGAAGTGAGCGCCAAGCAGTCAATGAGCGCCGTGCATCAATAAACAGTCGAGCCACATTGCAGCGTGGAAAAAATAGCACTCGTGTGATTCACATGGCCTGCCAGGGTGAAATTCTGACATGTAGAGTGCCATGCAGGATGCACGTAGACAGAAAAGTGTGAAAGTATTTTTTCAAACAAACATTTCATGCAATATGTTGTTTTTGGTGGCAATGTTATGGTAGAGGCATAAATACCATCCGTTAGAAGGCTGGTACGCTGGTCTTGATGAACACCAGCTTCAGTGTGTTCAGGTTCAGCTTTACTCAGCGACACACTACTGCACACCGGTTCCCTCTGCAACATGAACGATTGCTGCTGATTAGCTCAGCTGTTGGCGTTGCTCTACTTGTTAACAAAATAGTGCTGAATCGTTTCCTCTCCTTGCTTCCTAACCTTGAGGACTTGGAAGAATTTCTGGCAGACTCTTCCACTTAACTACATTTCACTAAACTTCATCATTTTTTTTTCTTTTAATGTGTGCACCTGCAGAGGAGTTAGGAAGTCAGCATTAAACCTTAGCCGCCGTAGGATGTGACATTTAGGAGTCTTTTATGTTACTTAATCCCAACAGGAAAAAATATTAATTAACACGGGCACTGTCGTTTATCTAGAGTAAATCCGACATACACTCTCCTGCTGCTGTAAATACTCCCTAGCAAATGTGTATCAATCCATGGCTAAAAATAGTCCCCAACACATGAACCGTTCACTCCTGTTTGAGTAAAATTTGCTAAAACTGCAGTGCCCAGCTGTTTTAGGAAATTAGTGAGCCTTTTTTAAACATGAAACTATATAATTGTGACCCATTTTTTTAAACGTACATCTTCAGTAGGAACAGATGGGCTTGGGGCTGAGTGCCACAGAAGTGGTAGAAAGTTGGGAATGAATGTACCGTTGAGTTAAGTCTATTCATGAGATTTGTTGACAATAAGAAATATATAGAATAACAGCAGCCTTATCCTTTAAGGAATTATGTTTCTACTTTGTTGTATACTGTTGGATAGTTTGATTAACTATGTCAGATAATTCATTACAATACCCAAATAACACAGTGGATATTATGTGTCATGTCAATAAAACTAAATTAGGTTTTGCTGGTAAATGACATTTGATACCGAGTCTTTTCATACCTCAATTTTGCTGAACTGAAATCACTACAGTATGGAAGTACTATCTAAGTTGAAAGTGAAAATGTTTTACTAAAGTGAAACATTGCTTTAAGGAAGAGAGGACAGAAGAGACGGGGAGGTTTTGAAATCACTTTTGGAAAGTAACATCTGTGCTTCTGCCTTGTGTTCCTCGCCCGCAGGCCATCCAGAACCCAGGCGACCTCGCTCTTCAGGAGAAGGCCTGGAACGCAGTCTGCCCCTTGGTGGCCAAACTGAAGCGTTTCTACGAGTTTTCCCTCCGACTGGGTGAGCATTGGCTATTGCATACAGTCTATAAAGTAAATTTCAGGTGATGTAACACACTCTGGTGGCCATATTAGAGCTCCAATAGGAGCTGGAACCTCGCTAACCTGAATCTAAATTTAGAAAGAGTATTTGCTGTCAGCCAGTCAGTTATCAAAGAAGCAAGGCCCTGGCTATGCCTACCAAGTGGTGCATTACTTCACCTTAGTAGGTGAAAGTGTTGTATGGGTATTGAGTCAGAGGAAGGGAGAAAATGTAAAAGCAGTAGAAGACGAGGTGAGGGGTGCTCACATTCAATGCATCTTTGCTTCTCGCATTCTGACAAATCTGTAACGTCTTTCTTTGGTCTGTCACTTTTTGTGACAGAAATATGTGTGAAATGTTGCTTTGTCTTTTTGACAGCTATTCAGCAGTTACAGGTTGTGAGACATGTGGCATGTATTGCATATGACAGACAGTTACTGTTACATACATTGTGACACTGACAACTACAGCAAAAAGATATTTTAAACGCAACACAGTGAACACATTGTGTATGTTTCACTGAACCTTAAATAAGAGATTGCAGATTCCTTTTAAGGTGATGAACAGAGAGACTCTTATCATTACTAGCAATGGGGAGAAGCCCATCTTGTACTGTCAGTGCTGCTTCACAGCTCCACTCCATGTTGCCATGTATCACTATTGTGATTTTACAGGCAATTTCAGTCCGGCAGCATTCCTTAACACACACGCGCACACACACACACACACACACACACACACTATGATGTCCTCTCAGCCATCTCTGCAGCATCCTGACCTAGCAGCCAGGCAGCCGTTGCTACGGAAACAGTGGTACATGGCCGTCCAGCACGGAGAGAGACAGGGAGGAGTGGAGAGACAGAAGTACGAGCAGAGGAATATAGAGTTTGGCTGCCGCCTCTGCTCTGCCTTCCAATAATACTTCGATCTCATGGACATCGTGTTCTCAGCTTACCATAGAAAGAAGGCTAACTAATAATTAATGATAATGCATCAGCGCTAATGTATCCATGAGATGCAACAGATATCTTACATACATCGCCGTCCTGCCCTCCTTATGGAGAGAAAGGGATCAAATCTTACTGACTAGGAGAGTACAATCTAGAAGATCCCTAGTTTTGCCCCTAGCACCACTTTTTCTTGAGTTATGTATTTGATCAAAGGGGGCAATAAAAGGTTAAGAGGTCCTGTGTACAGTAAACAAACAGCTGCAGTGTTTCTCTGTCCAATCTGTCAGTATATACCCTCAGGAATCAGTGCTCAGGATAGGGACCATGCGCTCCGTGCTAACAGCAGGGGGGCGAGTGGGTTTCTGCCCAGGCCCTTTAGATGAAACACTTCAGTGCTGTATTTATAGAAGGCCCTTATGCATTTTTAATGCAGAGGAAGGGATGGGGCCTCTGGAGACTTTGCTTCTGAGGCATTACCACCACATACAGCCTCTGAGGTCCATCTCTGGTGTCTGATTTGTTAGAGGCAGCAAAGCAATGAAAAGGCTTAGTTTCAATAGCAAATGTGACACAGTGGATATGTATGGTCACTGATACAGTGTCCGCAAGGATGCTCAGGCTGTATTATCAGCCGCAGTGATCTCTATGGAGTACCGCTTACAGTATACTGTATGTGTTCATTTAGTTTGTCTTGTAGAGTGGCATTTATTGTTAATGCCTGTGTGACATAGAGGGCAAAAAGAGAGCTGTTGAACTGTTGAATCTTAGAAAAGGTCAAAATTACTCACCAGGCCCAGCCCAGTGTGTCATAAAAAGACTTAAGAGTCTACAGCCATGCTTGTGGCTCTGTGATGCTGCACATTGCACTAAATAATGTGTGAGATTGATAAAGAGAAAGGGAAAGAAAGAAAGAAAGATTGTGAAAGAGGATGGTAAATGAAACCACCTTTTGCTTGGCAGTGAATTCTGCACTGTGAAAACGTCCATTTTGTATTTTTGCATTAAAGTCTTCTCTAGTTTTTGCAGTAAGCTGAACATTTTAAGACTGAAAGTCTTCAGCCATGCTAGCAGCTCTGTGAGGCTGTACTTAGGCACTGCAGTGCTTTGATCTAAATGCTAATGTTAGCATGCTAACATGCATACAATGATCAATCAAGCATGTTTAGCAGGTATAATGTTTACCATGTTCACCATCTTACTTTCGTGAATTAGCATACTAACACTTGCTAATTAGTAGAAGCTACATTAGCCGCTCCTAGCATAACGCACCTGAATCTCTGACTGAACTGCTGGCGGTCGAGTTGCATTGTGGGTAATGTAGGGGAACAAGAATGCATGGAATAAAAAAGACGAAATCTCTGGTTCTACTGCATCGATTTTTATTCTTTTTTTTAACTGTCCATCGTGACTGTAATGCTAAATCAGTGGAGTGGACTCTTTAAGGGATCATTAGGATTAATCCTGAGGGGAACATGAATGTCTGTACCAAATTTCACAGCAATCCATGAAGTTGTAGTTGTTGAGATAATTCAGTCTGGACCAAAGTGGTGGACCGATCAGTCGTCAGACCAACACTGGCATCCCTAGAGCCATGCTACTAGCCTGAATAAAAATATTAAGAAGAAAAGAGAGCCTCCACATTTACAGTTTAATAGACATGTTGTTCCAAAGCCTGAGGGCTCTAATGGTACACTTCTGGTCACATGTTACTGTAAATCCCAGCCAGAAGGGCCCTGTTTGAGCACCTGAACCCTGCTCTCAGAGGGTATCCAAAGGTCTGTTATACTGCCTGAGGCCAGATCCCACTGCACTGGGTCCATTTCTACAGGTATCCAGTGATATCCAGCAGGGAGGTGACAGAACTGGAGTGAAGTGATTTCATCTATTTGAACCAATTTAAATTCTGCTGCTGCTGCATTTTGTTGTTTAAATCTGGTGACATGAAAGAGACGTGAGATCCAGGCCAGTTTAGAGAGAATTACAGCAGTCTGAACACGAGGCGATGAAAGCCTGTACAGCAGCAGCGGCAGTAAGACGTGCAGATTCCAGCTTGTGCAGACACATTTCTGACATCTAAGTATGTTTGCAGAGAATGCCTTGCGCAGCCTGCTGGAGGCGCTGACCAGCCCGCCGTACGCTCCCATGCAGCACCTGGAGAGAGAGCAGGCCCTGGCCAAACAGTTTGCTGAGATCCTTCATTTTACACTCAGCTTTGATGAGCTAAAGGTGAAGGGAATCATTCTTGGTCTATTTACAGCCCTCAGAGACTGACCTTTACTGTACTGAAAAATCAATAGCGTAAATCACCTCTTCTCTCACCACGCAGATGACAAATCCAGCCATTCAGAATGACTTCAGCTACTACAGGAGGACTATAAGCAGGAACAGGCTGAACAACCAGCAGGTGAGGCCTTGGAGACACGATCCGGCTCAGGCTGTTTATGCCGCGTATATAATCAAATGTTCAGCTTAAGCAGCATGGCTTCACTTTCTCTCTTTAATCATTAATGACTGAAGTGCAGGTGTTCCTTTCCTCCTAACAACACAAAGACATGTACACCAGTATTTCATGTGCCATTCATTTGGACTGGGTGTGGTCGATGATTAATGCTTTCTAAAGATATGCTATCCATTTTGTATTGGCACACAGCTGGAAGCGGAGAACGAGGTTAACAATGAGATGGCCAATCGGATGTCCCTGTTCTACGCTGAAGCAACACCAATGCTGAAGACTCTGAGTAACGCCACCACCAAGTTTGTTTCAGAGGTAAAGTTTGTATTTCCAATTCTTCCCAAGTCAGATTCACATACACAAGTCTACTGTGTTGAGACCTGGTTAACACAAAGTGTGGACACTTTCAGAACTGAGCTGGAGTCCCTATTTGACTCTCATAGTTTTAGTTATTGTCATTGAAGCGAAAGACACATGGAATTAATTTACAAGGCATCCAAAAAATAAAATCAAGGGAGCGTTCAAGGTGGTCTTCCCTCTTAGATGATGGTTTGGAGACCTAAAGCCAGTGGTGGGGAAAGTATTCAGATCATTTACTTAAGTAAAAGTAGCAATATCACACTGTAGAATACTCCATTATAAGTCAAAGTACTCCATTGAAAATATTACATAAGTAAAATAAGCAATTATATATTATATTATTGGATTATTATTACTAATGCATTACTGTGTGAGTAAGATTTAATTGTTGTAGTTGGTTACAGTGGAGCTACTTTTATCTGTTTTACACTATTGGGTAGTTTAATGTATAACAATGCATCATATTTGATATTCTCATCCTATGTTTTGGATGTAAAACCTTAAAGGGGAACTCCAATTTTACACATCATAGTCTGTTTACAGGTGTTGGGGAGTTCTACTGCATACATGAAAACAGTTGTGTGAAGCCTTTTGTGGCTCCACAGGGAGCTGTGCAAAGTCTAATAAAATGCCTCAAGTGATATCACGTCAGATCGAATCTCTGACTGAACCGTCAGCGGTTGAGTTGCATTGTGGGTAGTATAGGTGCCAGGTTTTGACAAGGAAGAAGAATGTGTGGAATAAAAAAAGACGATATCTCTGGTTCTGCTGCATCAATTTTGATCTACTGTCCATCGTGAGTCTGACAATGTTATAGAAGTGCAATGCTGAATTGGTGGAGTATGTAAAGTAACTAGTAACTAGAGATGTCAAATAAATGTTGTGGAGGAAAAAGTGTAATAGTTCCTTCTGAAATGCAGTCGAGTAGAAGTGTAAAGTTTAGCATAAAATGGAAATAATCCAGTACGTACAAGAACCTCAGATTTGTACTTAAGTGCAGTACTTTATTAAATGTGTGTAGTTACATTCTGCTAAAGGTAATAATTTATCATACTTATCAAAACACAATCTGTTCAGTCATTAGTCAGTTCAGAATTTAAATGCACAGATTTGATCAAACCTAGGAGAGTTTCTGCTTTACACACCATGTCTGAAATCTGTCTAACAAGGCAAAGACACTCTGTTACTAAAAATCAAACATTAATCAGGGACTGACCAATAGCTACATGACTCTACTGATCACCCTACCTACACTCTTGTTTACTCTTCTACTACACAGTAAGTGGTCAATGTCAAGACGTCCTGTGCTAAATGAGCAGAGAGTTCATGCACACCAGAGCAAACAGTCTGCAGAGCACAGAATGCACAAGTGAATATACTGTAATGTGAGAAAAATGACTACAAGAACTGATCAAACTGAATAAAGTACAACCAAATCTCTTCTTTCTCTTTCCTTTGCTGTCAGAACAGTATTTTAGTGTAGAGGAAGCAGCCTTTTTCTGACTTTACACCTCAGAGCATCTTGACTGAAGAGACATTTGAACAACACTTTTGAGATTTGTGCAAAATGTAGATAGAGGACATGCTGCTCATTAATGCCTACTACCAAAGTTCCTTTACCATCCTTATATTTTTACTAAACTCTGCAGATGTACTTTGTCTCCACCTTGTGGTAGAACATTTTGTTCCATCAGCACTTAAACTACAGAGGGCGATGTAAGTGCATTTGTTAGTGAGGGAAGGGATGAACATTCTCACTTTTTATGCAATTTCCATTCATTCAAATGATTGTCATTTTTATGCAGAGAGGCTTTTTTCCCCTGTATTGATTTCTCCTTTTATTCCCTTCTTCAGAATAAGACCTTGCCCATCGAGGACACCACAGACTGCCTGAGCACCATGGCCTGTGTGTGCCGCGTCATGCTGGAGACTCCGTGAGTGCTTTCCAAACTTTCCCTTCTCTCCGTCATCCCTTCCTCGATTCATCCCCTTCCCTCCTTGTCCTTCTCTCGGAAGGTCGGAAGCCTAGATTTTAATTAACAAGCCCTTTCAAAGTGAACACAAAAGAGGCCTTCTCAAGTTTGAGCCACTAATTCAATTGACTGAATAACACTAATTCATAGAGTGGATCATTCATAGAGTCCTTCATGCTAAATCTTAAAATCTTTTCTATTAGATGTCTTTATGTGAATAAAAAGTAATCAGGAACTTGTCAAGGAAATCACAAAGTGCTTCAAATAACCTTGACTATATGTCTCTGTTCTCGGGTCTTATTAAACAATTTTCTTAATGTTTTATTTTTTGTTAAACTTCTTTCCTCCATGACTGTCTCTGTCCCAGGGAGTACCGCTGTCGGTTCACCAACACAGACACCATGCTGTTCTGCATGAGGGTGATGGTGGGAGTCATCATTCTCTATGACCACGTCCACCCTGTCGGGGCTTTTGCCAAGACCTCCAAAATCGATGTGAGTACGCACAAATAATCAGTGTTTAAAACAGACGCACATCTCTGTGATTTGTACCACACTGGTAAACACTCCCTTTAATGCTTCTATCGGATTACATTAGAAACAGAACAACATTTCCAGCCCAACTTGGCTCTTTGTCAGGTGTACTTCTGTACCTGATGGTGTACTTTTACTAATGAAGTAAAGTAGAAATTTTAATGGGAGGTGTTTAACAGTGTTGCAAGTCCTTGGGAGGCAGAGTACAGACAAATACACACACACAATGTAGTATAGATCAATCTATCAGTTTTAAATCTGGTTTATATTTGGCTTTCATTAAAACCTCTAATGCAAAGGAGGCTAGTCCAAGTCAATGTAATATACCTGAGAGATCAATACATACATTGTTTTAAATACAGGGTCCGTCTTGAGAGTTTTGAAAATGCTTAATTTTAATAGTTATGTTTTCAAGGTTAGGAATATGCTTGAATTCGAATATACTCCTTGGAAAATGCTTGATTTTCAACATAATCTGGTGTTTCATCATCTACACAATCACTCATAAACCAAAGATCTATTAATATTTGAAATGAAACGATCCCGTCTTCATATTTGTTTGCTGTCTCCTGGCATTCATAGTAACAATTTAGATGTGATGATAAAGGCTTAGAGAGCCTGGAAACGTTTGGTTTAGGTACCTTGAAAGTGCTTGAATTTTTCTCTTAAAAAGCTGTACGAACCCTGTTTGTAGGAAGGCTTGAATTAGTTCTAAACTGACATTGTGACCAGGTTCCACACAAGAATGCATGATTCATCAATATCCTTCTTTCTTTCTGACACTACATCATCACAATGGTGCGAGATGATTCTACTTTACAGTCAATAAAACTTGCAGTTCTTCCTTTAGAAGCTGCTAACTAACTTTGGACTTTTGTGGAGAGTTGTGGTGTTCCAACTTATGTTTTAAATGCTGTTTCAGATACTTGTCTACCTTGATGAGATTAAGATTTGATGGGGGAAAAAAAGTGGACGCTTCAAATTTTTATCAAACCTTATTTTGTTGGGATAACAAAACTCAAAGATAGCCTGTTAATAATCAGCATAAAAAGCTGGCAATCCTGAGAATCAAACTAAAAACAACACTATCACTATAAGCCTTCATATTGATCCAAGGGTCTAACCAAGTGGGCTTTTTCTTGTCAAATACTGGATACGTTTATCTTTTCAAGCTGTAAAAATCCTTTCAGTCAAACAGTCTGAAGAACAAAAATCACTCTTTGATTCATCTGCTCACAACTCATGACCAGTAACAAGCCAAGACGGTTAGAGAGCACAGGTCTGACCTTATATATACATGTGTTTGCTCATGTATGATACATATTCAGCATTACACTGGTAGATGAGGTCACTTACCTTTATAAATGTGTGTTTTTGAGTCGGTGTGTGGCTGCAGCAGCAGCAGCAGCAGCAGCAGGAGATGAGGTGGATGTGAGGCTGCTGACCTTTCTCTAACACCCTGTGTTGTCTTTGTGCCGGGCAGATGAAGGGCTGCATCAAGGTGCTGAAAGAGCAACCGTCCAACAGTGTGGAGGGGCTTCTGAACGCACTGAGGTGTGTACGAACGTGTGTGTTTCAGCGACAGATAAAGAGATATACAGAGACACACAAGGTTTTCTAAGAGCGTTCAGATCAACACATCTCTCTTTGTCACCTTCTTCTGCAGGTACACGACACGGCATCTAAATGATGACAGCACCTCCAAACAAATCAGGGCCCTCCTGCAATGAGAAAGAGGAGAGCGGTGGAGAGAGGGAGGAAAGAAGGAGTGCACTTGAAGGAGGAGAAAAAAGAAAAGGAGGAGGAAACAAACGCCAGTGGCTGATTAACCTGTTTGTTTACAACGAACAAAGAAAATCATCTCCAGGTTACCAGAAACCTGATGATAATAAGAAGAGGAAAAATAATTATATATATTGTCAGCTGTCCATCATTCTGTCTCTCATTTTGTAAAGTAAGAAAAGAGAAAAAAAAAAAGCCAGAAAAGAAAATATAGATATATATTAAAACAAGTGAAACACAAGCAGCAGATGAAAAATAAGTAGGATTAAAGAGGAAGCTATATTGCAAAATTTAAGGTCAGAACCGAAGCAAACTGAAAATGTACAAAGAAAAAAAAGGGTTCATGTTCCAGCAGTAGTCTGACAAGTATTTTTGCACACACTTTGAAAACAACGCCATCTCCTGTCCCCTGAAATCTGATCCCAGACTGATTCCCGGAGACTTCCCTGTGCCCCCCTCACACACTCAGTTTAACCGGAGGGGGTTTTAAGCTCTTGAGGGTCGCAGATGCAGTGGCGCGGCTGTCCTCCTTCAGCTGCACTGATCTGCGCCTGCAGGTGATTTATGAGGCAATGTGATGGATACACTCCGGAGATTTGCTTCTACCTGTTTTGTTTCTTTTCTGCGTCGGTGCAGCTGAAGGAAAGGAGGCAAGGACATGAGGAGTCTTTTTAGGATGCCTCCATTTTCGCCTCATTGCCCATCACCCTCATCCCTATTCCCACCCACCCATACATCCACCCATATGGTTTTTCCTTGGCACAAAAAAAAGTCCATCCATGTGGTGTGTGCCCTTAAGCTGTATATGTTCCAGCACAAAACATCGTGTGAGTTGTCTGGCTTTACTTGAACAATGTCGTTCACTCTCTCTCTCTTTCTCCATGGTGCTAATGTGGTTTAGATATCACAGTACTAGCTTATTAAAAAAAAGGGTTTTTTTTTTTTTTGCTCTAATATGTTAAACAGCAGATCTGCTTTCAGCTGGGGGGACGCATCCGATTTGACATGACCTGTAAGATTCACTCGAAGGAAACCACAGCACACTTACTTCTTCACCCAGTGCCAAAGCTGATTGGTTTTTGCTTTTATTACATCATCAAGCCAGGCTCGAGGAGAGGGGAGGGGTTGAGGGGATGAAATCTTATAATCTTGTAAAACATCACTGATCATCATTTCAAGTTAAGGATGAGAAACAGCCAAGACAACATAAAATGACACACAACAAGTCAGACGGCGGTCGAATGCTTTTTAAAGGGAGAGATCTGAGTGCTCCAGTGTGAATATGTGAGGCTTTTCTCATCAGGCATCTACATGGTCAGCTAGGGTCCTCAAGGAAAAACACAACAAACATCGACATCTGCATACAACTAGAGTTATTTCCTTTGGTACAAGGCTGTACTAAGTCATTGAATAGGTGGGAAATAAAAGTGAAAATAAAAAAAGATTCAAAAGGAGATTAAAAAGACGTGCTGTACTTTGGATGTCTATAGCCCTTAGTCTAATTTAATTTGATCTTATAATATATTTTCTATACAGGGGTATGTGCACAAGCATATTCTGTATAAATATATAGATGGCATGTTGTAAAAGTTCTGACAGAAATGTGTAAATAAGGTGTTTTTATTCATTTTTAATTGTTCAGTGACGCTGAAATTGGGTATGTGTTGTCTCTCAGAATTACCATGCGTTTGGCTTGGACCATCGGACTTGCCGTAGTCATAGGTTTCAGAAATTCAGCTTCATTATGGCGAATGAACCAGAGGGAGGGGAGGGACGCTAAGTGTGTGTGGGGGGGTAGGGGCTGTCCATTTGCTTGTTATTTTGTACATTTTGTGCAACAATAAACTTGTCATTTATTACATTCAACCATTGATGTTCTGTGTCTGTAGAGCTCCAGAGCTCCATCTAATGTGATATATGTGGTACCGAACTGGAACAAATTTCTCAAGTTTATTATGAATGCAACACTGATTCACCCTTTATGTTTACCATGAAATTAGCTGGAAGCACCCACAGTGATATGCAACACGGTGTTCCACTCAGTCACATGACTAGAGCTGCTAAGTGCTGAAGCTTGCTAATGGGCACACTATCTCAATATGATATAACTATATTTAGTTAAATATTCTGGCAACATACACACACAATGCCAGCACACCTTCACAGGAGAGGCTCATAGTTTTTCAAGGCTCAAAACAATAATCAGGTGCCTCTATAAACACTGTTTTTCATACTGTAATCATCCCTCTTGTTCATACTGGCCATTAAGAGATTCCTTCCTAATGTGATTCCAATGTAAGTGATGGGGGGGACAAAATCCACAGTCCTTATCCTGTGCAAAAATGAAGCCAATATAAGGCTTCAGAAGTCGGATTTAGTCGTCAAATCAAGTGGATATCTTCCAAAGTTACAGTCTTTTAGAGTATGAAATTCCCTCTTTCCCTCCATTGCAGCTCAACAAGGAAACACAAAAAGAAAATTCTATATTGACAAGACTATACATTTGGTAGATAACTACTTGATTTGACTAACACAGACTGATGAAACCTCAAATTTTAAACTAGATTCCACTAAACAAAATGTGAATTTTACAAACTTTTCTTTGATTGTCGCTTTTTTTCTTGCAGTTTTAGTACTGCATAGTGTAATACTGTATACAGGGTTCATACAGCTTTTTAAGAGAAAATTTCAAGCACTTTCCAAGGTACCTAAACCAAACATTTCCAGACTCTCAAAGCCTTTAATTGTTACTATTGCCAGGAGACAACAAACAAACATGACGACGGGATCATTTATTTAAAATATTAAAAGATGTTTGGTTTATGAGTGATTGTGTAGATGATGAAACACCAGATTATGTTGAAAATCAAGCATTTTTCAAGGAGTATATTAGAATTAAAGTGTATTCCTAACCTTGAAAACTGTTAAAATTAAGCATTTTCCAAACTTTGTACAACCCTGTGTATAGTTTCACTAACATCTAAAAATGATTCAGATGAAACAATATAAAGAGGGAATTGAACTGCTAACTGCTCATAGACATGCAACCTGTGATGAGGGGGTCACATGCACAAAAAAAGGCAAGGGACCACTGGTGCAGAAGATGATCATTCAAAACCAAAACATAATACATACGTATGAAAAATAAAGTCTTGATTTGTGGTTTCCTGATGAAATATCATCACATAATCTTTTATGGAAGGTCTAGGCTCAAGGCTTCAGACAGACCTGTTAGTGTCACGTGTCATGTCACCCGTCTTTATCACAAAGATTTCGATCATATTTATCAGTTACAGCCTCTCAACCTCTCATGGTACAGCGTGTTCTCCCATTTCAGGATGTACTGCAGTCACGTTCCCTATCTCACCACAAGGGGGCAGCAAAAGATCAATTTATGAAAGACCAATTAAGATAAAAACAGATGAGTAACCTGCTTTATTGTGATCAAAACCGAAGAGGTCCGCTCCACCTCAGCTAAGAAGACGTTCTGACACTTGGCACTATAATGAAATACCAGATAATTAATTATGGAATTGATCTGTTGCTCCAAATAAGCAGTAATGTTTCATAATTAAACAACTTCAACTAACATCTTTAACATCAGATTTGGGGGTATCACTACCAGTCATGGCGGCTGTTATAGAGTAGGTTTTTAAAGGCCAGGTCCAGTTAGCTGTAAGGTCTGTACTGTACAGTGTGAGTCCTGGAAGGTGTAAAGTAGGGCAGGGGGACACAGGAGAGCCTGTCAGAAGTTATACAAGGAAAAGAGAGCAGGGGGCAGATAAATGCAACCACAGCTTATTCACAGAGAAAAAGCAGCTGTAAGGAGAGAGACACACACTCCTGAATTAACAGTGAATTGGATGTAAAATAAAAAAAGATAGTAGGCAAATATGGTATCTCGTAGTTTGCAAGAGGGACTAACTTGTATGTGTGTGTGTGTGTGTGTGTGGTATGGACCACTATAAACGGGTCTGGCTTTGGCTTCGTGCCCTAACTGTCATGCAATAAATAAGGAACCAACGTCTCACTTTACTTCCCTAATGGCATGCATTCAAATTCGAAACTGCATTACTCCTGATAAACGTCAGTTATTTACTGGCTTCCAATAGACAATATGAGGCACAACATGAGCAGGTGATACATAAGTGACTTTATGGTCTGAGGGACAGAAACTGAAGTTTCTGCAGATTTTTCTTTTTTTGGGGGAAATTAACTGTAAATTTTCACTTTGGTGCCAAAAGCTACATGTTCCAAGTGTTTTCTCCAGACCGTTTCTTCTTAAGTCAGGATGGTTAAGCCTCTGGAACAGCATTCAGACTGTCATGGGACATTAAAACTCATTAAAACCCAGACTAGAGGAATTATTTAAAAGGTTAGCACCTTGCCCACACCTGTTCAATAGTCTGGGACACACTGGGCCTTTCAATAAAGAAGTCATTTACAACACATTTTTATAATGAAATGAGCAAGTAAAACATGCAAATACAAAACGTCATTGTAGGTTTTAGAGTATTGTAATATAGGTGGAACCTCCACCACAACAACAATGGACAAGGGATGACACAATATTGATTAAAAATGAATTTATCTGCTTAGCTCGAGGTGTGATCATAGAATGATACACCTGCAGAGCAAACAGGGTCATGAGTGGGGGAATTTTCTTTTCAGTTAGTCTTCCAACAGTCGAAGGTATCTCAGATAATCCAAAAGTTCCCCTGAAATGTTTTGCAAATTCCCCTCTTGCATTGTTGTTTTCCCTCTTAAAGCCGCGCCGCTGCAGCAGGGCTCGGCCCAAACGGATCAGTTATTAACCGTTAACTGCCCCCGGGGAAGGAACACCTTATCAGCCAAACTGTGTGTGTGTGTGATACACATTCAACAGTGGTTTTCCTCCGTTGCTATCCCCTCCCGCCTTTCACACAACATTGAGTCACCACACACACACACACACACACACACACACACACAAAACAATAAACAGTCTCCTTTTTCCCTCTTTGTCTCCCTCTCGCACACCTAACTGATGGACACACCACACCTAACATACTTCATATCAGCAGTCATTGTCCTCGCCAGCCGCAATGTAAATCAGCCCAGGAGTTGTTAGGGCCGGTTACCAACTGCTGCTCTGAACAACCTGCACTGTACAAATGTGCTGAGCAACATTTCTGTGTGCATGTAACACACTTGTCTATGTATGTATTTGTGTAGCTGTATGAGGACAAGTGTTTTCTAATAATCTAAAATGAAGAATTTTGGGGGAATTTAATACATTTTGGCACTTTTTTCATTGAAAGTGAAAGACTGTTTGGTGGCTTTAGAGAAAGACAACGAATATAGTTAATAGAATGTTTTCATTTATTAAATTTCTGTCTAAAATCACAAGACTGGTAATGTACTGTATGTATGCAAAGGAGGTCAAAACTCCAGCAACACTTTTAGTATAAACAACAACTTTACTGTGAGACCAACACGTTTCAGCTTGTGGTCTTCGTCACAATAAAGTTGTTCTTCATGCTGTGTTGCTGGAGTTTTGACGTTTTCCTTTCTCCATGCACCTTGGAAGTAGGTGACGTTGTGCCAGAAATCCCTCCACTGTGTGCATGCAGCTCAGCAGCATGCCCACATATGAACCATGTCAAAAACACACACAGTTCTATTGCTTTATCTATTAAAAGGATCCACTTATTACCTCTACTAATGTTAGTGTAGTGATATACCCGCAGTCTTTCTCAGCGAGTGTTGCATATGGGTAAAGCTTCAAATGCTGCATGACAAAAGTGTTCAATTCATAAACTCACACTCTTTGAATTAATGCACAAGTCAGATGCTTGGTTCTGGGAGAAAAAGCCAATTGCACGACTTGTTTTGTTAATGAATCACTAGAGTGCGTTACATAACTTAAGTGCCTTGGATTAAATATCATATATGTTGTATGTCTGCTGTCGACTGGGTCCTGTTATTGTTTCTCATGCATCAACTGGCCAAATTGTCACAATAGTACAGCAGATATGATATGGTTTGTAATAAAGAAATGCACGGAGAGTACAGTGAGTGAATATGCAAAATATTTGACCGTGTGTGAAATAGGTGTGTGGACTATGTTGAGTCCCCATCCTGCCTGCTGCTTAGCATGTTGAAGCACACAACTTCTTCATAGATAGGGCCCTTTGTTTGAAATGGGGTGGAGAGGATGTGTGTGCGAGCGCACATGTGTGTGCACAGCAGCTACTATTGGTCTACATGCCATCTAATGTTACGTTGGGTTGCATAACACACTTACAACATGAGTGAGCCATGGGCTGTTGCAGACAAGTGGACACACACACATCTGTTTTACAAAACCTGTAAAAATCTAGCGGAGCTCCAACTTTTAACTACTGCAGCAGGTTTTAGAGTTTTTAGTTAAGTATCAGTAACACAATGAAACTTAAGTAGTTTAAATTTAGAAGCTCAGGTGAGCAGTCACATGTTTATCCTTAATGCAGGATTTTTTTCTGTACATGGTCTTCATCTATGGAAACAAAGCAAGAAGAACCTGATAGTTCAAACAAATGTTTTGTTTTGTGGCAGATGTATTAAATTTAAGGTGATTTATTATTTAGCTTTAAAGCTGCTTCATGTCCTTACATGCATCCATGAATCAGATGTAATGTGGACAGTGGTGAGACAGTTTCAGGAATATCTTAGAGAAGGAAACAAAAGATTAATTTAAACAAAGTATCTAAATCTGCAGCTGCAGTGTTGGGTGGTAATTCTCTGTGCGTTCGTCTCTACGAGCGACCCCTTTCACATACAGTCATTTGATCCATTAATATAAACATATTGATTATAGCAGCTTTAAGGTGGGTCCTGCGTTATTTTCTAACCATTAGGCCCCGTCTTGAAGAGGGTCCCTGTGTCAAGATCTAGTTTTAATACATTGGCCTTCAACTGTGCTTCTGAAGACAGAAGAACAAGAAGGAACACACACCGCCCACCTGCACTCTGCTGACTTCCACCCTGGCAGTGAAAGAGTTAAGCGCTGCAGTAGGGGAGGCTCCCTACCCCGCCCACTCTGAGCATATTTGCATATCGGGCGGGAAGCTCTGGCTCTTTGTTGCTGCTGAGCCCAGCCAAAAACCCCTCCCACAAAACACTGCACTGGCGGGAAAAAGCCGGCTCTAGCGCTTAAGCCACTGACAATGGAGAAACCCAGACACACACACACACACACACAGACACACACACCCTCTTTGTCTCACATACAGTACACTACATAGAGTACATTGCTCCCTGTGCACACACATGCAATAAAATGAGCACACATACATGCTGACACACACACACAAACAGGAATTCAGGCTACATTGTTGGTCCTTTATGGGCTGGCACACCCATTTCCTGCCTGAGAGCAAAGGTGAAAGCAAATGGACAGACAGATAAAATGAGAGAAGAAATGGACAGGAGGACGGAGGAGAGGATTTATTATGATATGAAGGCAGATGAGAGAGAGACACACACACACACACACACACACACACAAACCCAAAGTGTGAGGAGTGAGACAATGACATTTATGTGGCCCACCAGACACAATACATCAAGGGTAAGCAGCTTTGTCTAAAATAAGCACATTACTTACAATACGTAACAACAGTATGTGCTCTGAGTTTGTGTGTGTGTGCATGTGGGTGAGTGCGTGCCCTGCTAAGTGTTGCCCTGGGAAAAGAGTTCACTGGGTTGCTGGAAAAACAGGAAGGCATGTCATGCTCTGGATTGGGGAGGGTAGAAGAAGAGGGGGGGAGAAAAAAAAGTACCGAGCAGCCCCTGCATTACATAACCAAGCAGGAAATATGCAGCACAGAGAGAGAGAGAGAGAGAGAGAGAGAGAGAGAGAGAGAGAGAGAGAGAGAGAGAGAGAGAGAGAGAGAGAGAGAGAGAGAGAGAGAGAGAGAGAGAGAGAGAGAGATTATAGGAAGCCATGCATACACCGCACCTATGACACTTTCCTTAGAGGCTTTTCACATCTAATCACGTCTCTTCCTCTCCTCGTCCCTCTGTCGCTTTCTTTGTATACAGCGGCCACTACAGGAGCCAGACAGCGTGACAATAAGAGAGAGAGGGATCTGCATGAACTCACTGAACCTCGTTTGTCCCTATAGACACACACACACACACAAATGAATGATGGTCTGCACTCGGCCCTGGATGCAAACATCAGATTGCACTGAAACATTATAAGAAACACCATCTCTGGGCTGCATTAGGCTGCAACACACACATCCCTCATTGTGCAGCTCTGGCCGTGTGTGTGTGTGTGTGTGTGTGTGTGTGTGTGTGTGTGTGTGTAATCCATAATGCACATTAGGTACACACACAGCTGTTACACTTGTGCTGAGGAAACCACAAACACACACACAAGCACTAGAGCGGATAGCAGGGGTTGTGGTGTGTGTGTGATTCTTATGATATTGCTAACATGAAACAAGCAAATAAAGCAGACCCCCCCCCCCCTATCTGATGGAGTCACACCTGACAGTGTTGTGTTTCTCTCTGGGTTACGCAACACAAGTCTTGAATGGTCTCTGTCCTCCCTGATAGACAGCAAAACACTGACCCTGAACAGGGGAAGCTCGCATGCAGGGAGACACACACACACACACACACACACACACACACACACACAATCTTTAAAAGACTATAAATGAGACAATAATGTCAGAGGACACTAATAAGAGCACACGGTATACTCTGTACTCAGGATAAAGCACAAATAAATTCATGCACACAACAGCTGGCAGCCTGATAGTTGACCTTTTGCTGCTCTTCGCTGTCTTGCCTACAGTGACAAGAAAAGTTTCACATTCTTAACTAAGTCCTTCACGTTCCAAGAGCTTCTACTCTGAGATTATAAGACTGTGTAGTGTCTAGTATTCTGCCACTGTCAAAAACGTGACCTTCTGTGTTATATGTTAATAATGTTATGTTAATTAAAGGGTTCTTCTTGGTGGTCAAGTCAACAGTGTCTTTGACTACAGCTGCTGCTCTATCTGATTAGCCGCTTGCATGTCTGTCTGCGTGTGTGTAGGTGTGTGTGTGTTTTTTCTGTCTCGCCAGGGCCAGATGGCAGAGAATGTTTAGTCAAATGGGATTAGAGATTAGGATTAAGTGGACTTCAAATTACCTAGACGCACAGTCACTGGATGACACACTACTACAGCAGAGCTCTGAGGCGGAGAGACTGCAAGTTCAACAACACAGACTGTGTTTTAGCATCATTGGCGTACAAACTGGGAAAATTCAGGGGAAAAATAATAAAAATGCAGTTTGTTGAAAAATGTTGCATTAGAGTAAATTCAGGTTACATTTTTCTCATAGATAACCAGTGTTGTATTAATGAATTCTTTAAAGGAATAGTTTGACATTTTGGGAATACACTTTTTTGCTTTGCTGAAAGTTAGATGAGAAGATTGATACCAATGCTAAATATTAAGCTAATTAGCTTAGCACAAAGAACGGGCGAAACGTTAGCCTAGCTTTGGTTAATCCATACAAAAACTGAAGTGTAAAAATGAGATATAATGTGCTAATTAAAAATACAGGCTAGCTGCCCTCCCCCTGTTTCCAGTCTTTATGCTAAGCTAAGCTAACCTGCTGCTGGCTGAGCTAAACATTTACTGTACACCCATAAGAGCAGTACAGATCCTCTTATCTAACTCTTGGCAAGAAAGCAAATAAGCATATTTCCCAAAATGTCAAACTATTCCTTTAATAGATGTAACAATCAAATTCAGGCTGCAACTAAAGATCATTTTTGTTATGCTTAATCTGTTGATCATGTTTCCAATTAATCATTTAGTCTATAAAATATTAACAAGACTAATAGTCTACAGACATGCAAGCAGATCTGTGAGGCTATACTTAGACACAGTGGTGCTTTGAGCGTCAGCAAGCTAATACGCTCACAATGACAATGCTAACATGCTGATGTTTAGCAGGTATAATGTTTTCCATATTAACAATCTTAGTTTAGTCTGTTAGCATGGTAACATTTGCTAATTTAGCACTAAACACAAGTACAGCTGATGGTGATGGGAATGTTTTACAGTTATTTGGTCATAAACCAAAGTATTGGACAATTTGTAATGACTTGACCTGATGATAAGAGGAAAGGTCAGACAACAAAGTTGTTACATTTCAACCAATATGAATATCTGTACCAAGTTTCATGGCAATCCATCTCATAGATGAGATGAGATATTTCAGTCTGGAACAAAGTGGTGAGCCGACACTGCCATCGCTAGATGCATGGCGAAATATTAGTGAAAAACCCATCACAGTTACCCTGCACCCAAAGTGACATCTTCAGATTTGTTCAACTTACAGCTCAAATGTATTTAATTTACAGGATTATGAAACAGAAAAACAGACAAAGCTCACATTTGAAAAGCGCAAACCAGCTAATGTTTGACCGTTTTTCATGATCAATATCGACTAATTTCCTGTTGACTAATCTTTTCAGCACTAAATCACACAAACATCATTATCATACAGCCGCCATGATACAGACTAGGTGATATCTCACAAGTCACTGTCAAAGTGATGCATGGAAAAACTGATGTCTGGTCATAAGCATTCATTTGCAGGATACATTGGTGTTGCTGTACATGCAGTAAAGCCAGTAGCAGAGGCCAAAGCTCCAAGGCAAACAGGCCAGACACAGACAACAAGCATCTATAGGCTGCAGCATGCGTTACATAAGTCAGCCTGCAGTTCCCCCACGGAGGGCCTCATGTATAGGACAGTGTGTGCTTTGTGAACATATACAGCTACTGAGCTGTATATGTTCACAAAGCACACACTGAGAGAGGGAGAAACTGGGTGAATTATTGTGCGGCTTGCTGACTGATAAAGCTATACATATAAACACACACACAGACAGACAGGAGAGCGCTAAGCCTGCTCGAGTAGCAGCAGTCATCAAATCAAACAATCGAGAAAGCAGAAATCTCTACTTTCAGAGCACTTATTAGTGTGTGGGAGGCCATAGTTGCAGGTTTCCCATTTCAAAGCTGGTTTGTTGTGCTGCTAGAGTTCACCCAGTGCATGTAAGTGCGCATACATGCGTGTGTGTGTGTGTCCATAGATGATCGCTGTGTTTAAATCACTAATTAGCCTTGTGACCATGGACGCTGCCCTAGTTCTCCACTTCTAAGAGTGTGTGTATGCGTGGTTCAAGGGGCTGAAGCCTTATGTCATTGTATTGCGCAAGATTTCTCCTTTAAATGTGGAGTGATTCAGCAGTACCTGGAGGTGCCAGGCCAGACTCGCTGAGGCACTCCAGATAAGAACATACCACGCATAAAAGTTGCCTAAGAAAAAGCGTATCATATGACTGATAAAATTTTTTTCATATTCAAAGATCACTCTCATTGTTTTGTTTTTTCCGTAATCACTTTTCCGTAATCACAGAAATGAAAAAAGAAAATCACCGGAGGGAAAGGAAAACAAAGCAGTTGTAAGTTTGATTAAAAAATGTACAACAGAAGGAAAGAAAAACAAACCATCCAAACACAGAAAGGGTTATAAAAACCAGACACCAGTTGCACAGTGACTTTTGCTATCAGTGTAACGCTCTACACTGTACTGTATGGTAAGCCCCCAGTAAGCTTGAGGCCTGACCCAGTTTGGAAAGAGAGAATGTGGGACACACACACACACACACACACACACACACACACACACACACACACACACACACACACACACACACACACACACACACACACACACACACACTTCCAGCTATTATATGGCTGGAAATATTTTTAGTCATGTGGATGAGGTCAAACACTGGGAGCCTGTGAACTAAACCTGTACTGAAAGCACAAGACTCGGACTGAAAGCTTAAAGAAAGAGATGATGGAGCGTTAGCCGGGAATGCGGAACAATTGTCTGACTTTCTTAGGAAGGGAGGGAGGGATGGGTGTCCTGGTGTGAAGAAAAAGTGGCAAGCGAGAAGCAGGAAAGGCAGCGCCAGAAGAGGCCTTTGGAGCGATGCCAGGTATTGTGTAAGTGGCTTTACAGCAGGCGGGCACACCTTGGTTCGAAAGGGGTACAACACACCACTGGACAAACAAAGACCTGCAATCACTGCTGTGAAAACACACTCTCTCCTCACAGCCTGAGCCGGTGGTTTATACCACTGTCAGAGCAGAAATGAGCTCCACTCAAAGACAACAGCACAAATCAGGTGACTAGTCATTATCAAACAAAGAGCTTGAAAAACGTATTTAATGACAGTAAAACAAGGTGGCAGCAGGCAAACAGTGCACAATACTTTGAGCTGTGTAAGCATGCCAATGAGATCTCGCTGAGATAAAGGGAAAAGCCCCGCTGATGTCATGCGAAAACCTCTTAAATCCAATTTTCCTTTTCCACTTCAGTGACACAAAACACACCATCCGCCATCAGTTGAGAAACTTCAGGATCCTTTGGTTTATTGAACATTTTTAAAACCAACTGGGCGAGGTTAAAAGTACATGGTGGCTAGGCTAAGCTAAAATGAAATGAAATGCTAACAGTATAAAAGATCGCCACTTCATTTAAGGCACATTCGGCAAAAATAGAAAAACAAACCTCTCTCTTACAACTTAAACGAGATTTCCAGGTAGTGGCAAAAAAAAAGGTTCCTTAAAATGATAGTTCTTTGGCTACACCCGCCATAAAACATCTAATCTGTCCTTTTGATTTCACAATGTTGAATTGTCCTGACCATCAACATGTCTATTACAAAACTGAACTGCATCAAGGATCTACACTCGGAGCCTGTGAACAGGTACAATAAAAGTAAAAAAATATTTTGCAGTATTTCAAATATGTTCTCACCAAGGATCAATGATATTAATTCTTCTGTCTACAGGGCTGAGAGGGTCTGTCATCGCATTCAAAAGGAAATACTAAGACAAATTAGAAGATTGAGCAGCAAGATCGAAGAGACAATATAGTTGTATGAGAAGTGAGGAAGTAGCCCTATGAGGACTGATGATAAGGAAACACCCAGCTGTTAGTGCAGAGCAGTGGTGAAGACCTGAATGAAGATAGTCCAGAGTATGCGGGACTCTTAAAAAGTCACAGGTACTTCTTTGTGTGTCGTCCTGGTGTCTTGGGAAGACTCCTGAGAGGTTTCACTGCAGCCCGGGGCAACAGTAGCACAAGAGTCCTTCGAGAGGCTCTCTGCAGCAGAGGCAGGAGGTGCAGTGGTAACCTGGGGTTGGTCACAGGCTGGATCAGACTTCCTCTTCTTCCTCACATGATAGTGATGCTTTTTGGACTTCAGGTGAGCTGCAGGTGAAGAAAATAAACTGAGGACACCGCTGGATGTATTTGGCATGAGACAGCACTGTTTCAGCCAGGGTCCCAGAGGCGAGCAGGTTTCATCACTCTTTATGGCACTATGGCATTTTTTAGCCTTTTGGATCTTATAAAATGGGGCTTTTTTAGTTGTCCCTGAACCTAGAAAACTGAGGTGGTTTGTGTGGCCTCTGTTCAGATACTAACAAGTAGAAATGGTTTGTCAGGGTATTAAGTGATTCAAGGTATGTACTGTCACTGGGTATAAATATTCACAGAAACATGAAAGAGATTTCAGCATATACTAGAGGCAGATTTTACAGTGTACATACACATTTTGATGGCTAAAATGAATGGCATGTGATGTTTTCATATTGTACGATGTGGGTCAACAGCCTCACCTGTCCACTCCAGGTCACCGATGATCACTTTGTCACAGAGATCACAAGAGTGGTGGCTCCGTTTGTTTCTCTGCTCCGCCCCCTGTACTCTGATTGGTGCAATAGCTGGCTCCTCACCCTGATTGATTGAGCAAAAAAGTTTCTAGTTACTCACCAAACGCAATGTCTTCACCAAAAGACATTGTGTTTATCCTTGAGGTCTGACAAATGTGTTGAATGTATTTCCTTCCTAATAAAACATTTTCAAAGAAAAGATATTTTAAATCCTGCATTGTTTACATCCATGTTTGATATCTAGCAGTCTTCTTCATCACTGCCGTTGCTGGTGCACTGCTATGTTTGTTGGCATGTTACTGACACAAACTGTTAATCAGCAGAAAAGTGCAAAGCCGGTAGCAGGATGTGAATAACGCACATGCACATGTGCCCTTGTGATGAAGATAGAACCCATTTGTAAAAACCTTGCTCCTACTGGTGGTCAAAAACTTCCCAGGGCTCCTTTAAAAGAGTGTTTATAAAGTACTGGCTTTACCTATTTTAGTAATACCTATGGAGCAGGACATAAAAAATAAAATGAAGCAAAGAAAGAGTCAGGTGAGAAAGGAAGGCAGGGAGGGAGGAAATGAGGGAACAAAAGATAAAAGGAAGCTGTGAGAATAACAGAATGAGAGGAAAAAGAGAAGGAAGAAAAGAGGACAGATATAGAAAAGAAACAAATAATCAAGAAATCAAGGAATAAATGAAGAAAAAGGAGAAGTTGGAAGAGTTGGATAGATTAGATGGAGATGGAAATGGAAGAAAAAAAGAGGGAAACCGGAAAATTAAAAGAGAAGAGGAAGGAGAGAGAAAAGGAAGGAGTGGAGAAAGGAGTAAAGAAGGAAAAAATGTGAGTAATCAAGCAAAAAAGGAGGGGAACCTATTAGGATGTAGGAAGAAGGGAACAAGTATAGTGACGGAAAAAGGAAGAAAGGAAGCATAACGAAAGTAATGGAGAAAACAACAAAGTAAGCAAAGAAAAAGGGTAGAATGATAAAGGGTACAGGAACAAAGGGGAGTAAAGAAGGAAGTAGAGGTATCGTTTTATCCCAACAGCAGATGAAAGCTGCTGACAGGAGGCAGCTCCTTTAGACTACTGAGGCCCCACCTTGCAGAGACTGTCCAGTATCTGCAGTGCAGGGTTCACCACCGCCTCCTCCCACCTCGACACGTCTGTCACATCCAGGCCATACACCGCTGGCACGTTGTCTCCTGGTCCTGCACACACACAGGTCAAACGCACACATTATGCATTTTACAAGGCCAACGCGGGCAGCCGATAAATGTAATGAAGGCTTTTAAAGGCCAATATTTTGATTCAGTGTTTCCACATGTGGAAAAAGCCTCTAACAACAACATTTCGACCACTACCTACCACCGCTATTAAGTTGTGTAAGTGACAATATTTCTTTACAATGTGTTTGAGATGAGGTTTTCCCATAGATGACCGGTGTACTGATTGATTTTAAATGAATGATTCAAAATGCCATAAAAAAAACTGCTTCATCCATCATATCAAAGTGGTTGATGCTATTATACATGGTTGATTCTTAATATGGTGAGATATATTGACTTGCTAATTATGTAGTGGATTATTTTACATATATATATCAGAGATTTATATCAGAGAGGATGAGGCAGACTTCAGGATGAACACAGTACAAACTGGGAAATTTACAGTCGCAGTGATGTGCTGGAGCCGCACCCTGAAGCTCTGTCAACCTGCTGACTCACACTGGCTCGATAATGTCTCTCCCTCCTTCCTCCCACCCTTCTCTCTTGTGCACCATATCTCTCTCTCTCTCTCTCTCTCGCCATCAGTCTCGCTTCGGCTTTCACTCACTCTCTCATTCTCCCTCCCTCCCTCCCTCCCTCACTCTAACTGTTCCACCCCCGTGTTTCTATTTTGCATCAGTCAGCAGTCTCCAGGCCAGGCCTCAGCACTAAACAGCAGCACCAGTCCCTGCCCTGCTTGTCTGTCTGTCAGTGCGTGTGTGTGTCTGTCTGTCTGTCTATCTGCCTGCCCGTCTGCATCAAGAGCCACTGCCCTGCAGTGATTGAAGACGCGCAGATGCACAGGAAATGGAGCTGTGTGCCACTTGTAGAGAAACTGACCTCAAACAACTGCAACCAAAAGTAAACAAAGTCACATTTTATTCATACATAATACAATTATAGAGCTATAAATGAAGAAATATACACAGATAAAATATGCGAGCAGAAAATAGAGGAAAAATAAAGAAGAGTGAAATAAAATTAAAGGGCAAATACACAAAATAATTTCAATTCTCCTCAAAAATGTAACTACAGGTTGGGGCCACGCCAGAGATGGAGACGCCACATGGGGACTGCGACAAGTGTGATTGGTCAGCCTGGGCTGCTTGCGTTTTCTCCTACAGGTTTCTGACGGATGCAGAGATAGTTCAGAGTGAATATAACATGACAAAGTCCTAAGTTGAAAAACAGCTCAGTTATCTATCAAAGCCATTTCCGCTGCAAACCTTCTGCTCGCAGCAACACCCACTTTCTATCACAGTGAATGAAACAATTTAAACAGGGCAACCACACAGAATAGTTTCATGTTTAGTAATGAAACAAGGTGGTCCTCCCACCATTGCTGGTATCACAAAGTGAATGAAAGAATGTAAACAGTTACGGTGAGGAATATAATAAAAAGTAGTGGTATAAACAGGTAAAATACAATGCTAAACTATAAATCAAGACCTACGCCATAGCTTTCTATGTTAGGCATCAAGTCAAGCATAAATATGGTTTAAGACTAAAGCCATGCTAGCAGCTCTGTGAGGCTGCACTTAAGCACAGCGCTGCTTTGAGCTAAATGCTAATGCCAGCATGCTAACATGCTCACAATGATATGGGTTCATGAACTTCATGCTGATGTTTAGCAGGTATAATGTTTACCATGTTCACCATCTTAGTTTAGCGTGTTAGCATGGTAACATTTGCTAGTTAGCTTTAAAAACAAAAGTAGGGATTTCGTCATAAACCAAAGTATAGTAGTATAAAGAAATTAAAATTTTGACCTGAACATGGCGCTAGAGGAAAGGTCAGGGGGTTCACCAACGTCATTACGATTCATCGTCTGGGGACCACGATTGTCTGTACAAAATGTCATGGCAATCCTTCCAAAAGTTGTTGAGATATTCAGTCGTGACCACAGTGGTGGACCGACCCGCTGACAGACGAACATTGTCATCCATAGAGCCACACTGCTGCTGGCATGGCTAAAAATTCAAAAGACACAAAGCTGGATCTAGTCAGGTGCATTTCATTTAATATCTATGTGTTGAGCACACACACACACACACACTCATGTAAATGAATCCCATTAACCTGTAAGGCACAGTTAGCCAACTCAATTATGGCTTAATCCTTTCCTCACACAGACTAAACTGTGGAGTTGAGGGCAGCAGACACCCTGCAGACTGGAGTTACTAACTCTGCTGGGAACTGTGTGGGACTCCATTATTACCGAGGAATACAGAGTGGTAACTGTATAACTGGTCATCTGTACAACAAACTGTATTGACTCTGAGTGTTTGTGGGAACAATGAGAGTCTTCACACAGCCCCCCGCCTGAGAGCTATAAACTTTGACTTTGGCCTGGTTCTTGGCACATGCCACATTTCAACTCCTTCTGGTCTAAATGTGCATATTGTTGGTTTGCTCTCAGCTGCTTACACATGTGATGTATTTTGTTCATTTCCTGTCGAGGTCAGCTGTGCTTAATTGAATATCTGACAAAGGGTGTTAACGCTAAATAAACACAAAGATCCTTAATGGCAACGTCTAAGCACTCCTGCACCTGCACCTTTTGGCTTCCCAGTGTGTGTTTTCTCTGTGCACACCACTTATCACTTAACTCTGTCTGGCATGTGTGTTTATACAGTCAAGCAGCAGGTCAATTTGTTAGCATGTGTGTTTTTAAAAACAGCAGTGACTGTTAATCAAAGCCTTGGGTTTCACTGGCACGGTTACTGTGCGTGTGTGTGTGTCAGAGGGGAAGTCTTTTGTGCTTGTGGCACAATAGCAGGCAGGTGGTGGTGGCGAGTGTCACCTGGCATACCTATACCAGATGCAGAGTTGGAGCTCTCTCCCTTAGGTGCTCTAATAAATACTTCGCCTTGCCTCCTGTTGCCGCTATCTCTCTCCTTACTTTGTTCTTTTATCTCTCTCAACACCACCCGCCCTCCAACAATTCCCATTTGCAACCACCAGCCTCCCGCTGGGCAGAGTGGAGTGGTGGTAAATAAAAGGGAGACACAGTGTGTGTGGTGGGTTGCCAGATGCTGGATGGAAACCTCCCCCCTCCAGCATTCTTGTTTGGGATCTGGTGAAATTGAACTCTGCTAATCCACTCTGTAGTGAATGAGGGTTGATAAGAAATGCTGAAGGGAGACAAAGAGCAGGGTGGTCGACACACACACACACCACAAACTGTGAGCGTTGCCTTTCAAGCCCACAAGGGAGCCTTGCCAACAAGAAAGAGCATCTCCTGTCGCCGGGCAGCTGCTTGCCAGTGTTGAGTGTGTGTGTGTGTGTGTATGTGTGTGCTGAAACAGTAGTCCACCTGTTGCAACAAACGGGCCAGGAGTCATTTGCTGCATTATCCTCGTGTTTGCTGAGTGAGGATGTGCGCCTGTGTGTGCTTTGCTATAAAAACTCGACTACCAGTCTCGGTGCAGCGTCCCCCGGCCCAGCTGTGCTTCTTTGGCTCCCATCCACACTGGAACACGACAGCTGCCTCTATTCACGCAACAGCCTCCTTCCTCTTTGCTGTAGTTCCTCTTCCACTTTTTGTCTCCCTTACCTCCTTCTGTTGTTCATGTCTGATGTTTCTGCAGCAGGTTAAGTATGTTGGGTCAAGGATATTCCTTCTGATTTTTCTTTTTATCCAGCTGCTTGGTGGGCTACGAGTGAAGGAATCCAATCCCCATATCTATGATCTGTACTTTCACTCCCCCCCACCATTATGGAGTTCCTTCTCCTTTACTCTAGATCTATTAAAGCTGCTATAATCATTATTTCTAGATCAACAATGGATCATATGACTGCTTGGATGAGAAATAGTCGCTCGTAGTAATGAAGAGAATGAATCACCCAACTCCTCAGTTCCATTCAGCTCCACGGAGCATTCTAGCGTCTTTTAGCTTATTGTTTTGGATTTATGGCACGCAACTTTACTGTTTTGGTTCATTCTCACCGCTATCAGAGTCGTTTTTGGACGCCTCAGGAAACTGCTAACATAGTGCAGCATTTAGCAGCTAAAGAGCCAGATATTTCCCTCAGGAGTTGGTAGAGACCAAAAACAGAGCTAAAAGGAGGGTGAATACTGGATATGCAATTATTAGGGGGACACAAACAGGACTCCAAATGAATAATAATGTCGTGTAAATAAGAAACTTGCTAACAAGTTCACCAAATGAATTTCAAAGATGATGATGTGATGATGGTGGTTTTATGAGCCGCTATGGTGATTGAGAGGGAGGTGACATGCAACAAGGGCATCCCCCTGGACTCCAACCAAGGACGTGGTGGTTGCATACCCCTACGACACCCCTGCTATTTTTATTCTTTATTTATGGGGGTTTCTCGTGGAGTGGCCGCCTTTCTTAACTCGCTTCTCAACTTTTCCACCTCATCCTACGAAAAGCTTTTAGCAAGATTAGATTTTTTTTTTTCTTCCAATTTCTGGCATTTCCACTCAATGCATGGATGGAAACGCACCTGCTACTGCATCTCCTTCTAAGCCTCTGTGTCATTCTCATCTTCTCCAGCCCTCCCTTGTCTCTCTCCACCTAGTGGAGGTGACACAGAGGTCTTTGTGGCAAAAACAACCCTGGCTCCACTCCATGGGTGTGTGTGTGTGTGTGTGCGCACGTACATGAAAGCTTCGCACTTGCTAGAAGACAAGGGTGTAAACTTGCCCCGCACCTGTTGCCCCAGCTGGATCAGATTACCTTCACTCTCCATCCTACCAGCTACCCATGTGTCGTTCCTCTCTCCCTCTCTTGGTCTCTCTCTCTCCCTCTCTTGGTCTCTCTCTCTCCCGGTCTCTCTCTCTCCCTCTCTTGGTCTCTCTCTCTCCCTCTCTTGGTCTCTCTCTCTCTCTCTCTCTCTCTCTCTCTCGGGACTAAAAGATACCTACAGCCCTGTTACTTAACACTCACGGGGCCTCAGTCAAACTACACCTGCGTATCCTGGTTACAGGTAGTGTGTGCGTGCTTGTGTGCATGTCTTTGGGGAATTACAAAACAAACAAACTCTGAGGGCACTGGCACCCTCCCGCATAAAATGAGGCACTTATTAAAATGAATATAACCTCAAATTACCATTTTCTTTATGGGTAATTAAATCTACTAATTAAACATTCCCCTATAACCACACAGACACACATGCATCCTATAAGCGTACACCCACATACAGACGCAAGAGAATTAAGCTTGATTTAATTTGAGCAGGCTGACCTGGTGTTTAAATCCCCACAGCAACCAAACTTGAGTCCATCAAGAACCACGTATCCTGCTGAGAAGTATTTAAGACACTGAGTGCCCACCTACACTCGCTGCTAAAAACTGTGGACTGAAAACTGGGTTAAACTTGTGCCTTCAAGGCATGTGATTCTGCGTCTTTCTGTATATTTACATGTACGGTCAACATTCAGGTCGTTTTCTAGCTTCTCTAACCTGCTTCATTGTGTTAGCCTGACTGAGGCTCTCTGTCATTTCCAATTTGTCTTTCCCTTTGACCCACTACTCTCTGCGTGCTTGGGTTGGTCTACGTAGCCCCCGGTGACCCTGTTGCCCGAGTTTGTGTGGTCGGGGCAAATTCCCGGCAGCTCTGTAATGCTTCAAGAGATTAGCCTGCTCAGCTGAGGCCTGCCGGAATCTGTGCGAGTGTGAGTGTGTGTGTGTGTGTGGCTCAGACGAAATATAAAAGAGGTCAGCAGTCACAGCAAGGGAGCGAGGTGAACAGAGACGATGCAGACAGAGAGGTGGGAGGAGCGTGTTCAAGAGCAAAACCTGGGGTTAGGACAATCCCAGCCACAGGTGGACACAAGGACGAGGCTGTCCTACAGGCAAAATACTTCAAGGCTCTGACGCTGGAAAAAACATCTGAGATAGATATTAACATGTGTGACTATGATCATGGAGCTTGGTTTATGTGTGAACATAAACAAGATCTTTTACAGGAATTACAGCATTTAACATACCACTTTCAGTCAGACAGGTGTTTGAGATGGTTTCTGTGAGCTTGAAGCTTTTTAGAAAGCTGCAAAGAGCTCATGCCCCTTGCCCAGATCGTCATTCTTGCTAGAGTCTGCATTTCACAAACAGCAGCAAAAAACAAAAAAAACAGCAGCATCGTCCGGCAAAACAACTGAACCTGACTCAACTTTTGCTGCAATGTAATGTCATCCAGCAAGACACAAATCAAATCTGTGCAAGTGCACATTCCTAGTGGATTTCCTTATAAAATGAACGGCTTATTTATACTGTTTACAAGGCAAGTGTCATGGCAAAAGATAAAATGATTGTTTGCATGATAACTTTTCAGAGCAATAAAACCATTCACCATAATAACTAAAGCCAATGTGCTGTGTTTTGGCAGGATTTTAGAGAGCTGTAGGAGGCCTCTTGCTCCTTTCCCTCACTGTTCTTGCCAGAGTACACATTTCCCAAATCTCTACAACCAAGGTGGTAAATAAAATGTATTATCATGACCTATGCTCATAAAAAAAAAAAAAAAAAAGGACAAAATTCTGATAATAAGATCCACACATGTGATGAAGACCATATGGTGTGTGGAGCAGGTAGTCAGGCGGTCAGAAAGAGGGGTATTGAGGTTTAGGGCCTGGCGTGGCCTAAGCCACTTGGGCCTAACAGGATTAGGAGGCTGGGTTACTGCAGGGCATACTGCTGGTGGGACACAGAGGCCAGGTTTCCGTTTGGGACAGAGAAACAAACTCAGCTTTTATACACATTTTAAAACACTTTGGACTTCCAGGGGTTGCGACCAGGGTGGGAAATCACCACCTGCCAAACACTGGTTGATTTTGGCTGCGGTGGGTACATTCAACCATCTTGCAGTGCCAGAACCAACCTCTACAGTTCACTTACATGCATTCAGTGCCACAAGGGACTTAGTGCTGGGAAAAGAAGCATTCAAGGGTCTTAGCCGCAGGTGTAAACTGGGGATAGATCTCGAAACATTATCCCCTCTGTAATGTCACAGCAGCTCACACATGCTGCATAGAATCAAATGCAATTGTGTGCCAGGGAATAAATTAATCTGGTGATTTCCACAGTCTGGATAAGTGTTATCAAATGCTCTTGTATTTCTGAAGAAACACAGTTTTCAAACCAACACGCCCTTTTGAGCGTGGAAGTTCTTGTTGCAAAAAAACCTCAACTATTAAAAGGAATAGTTCTTATTTAGCTTTCTTATTAACATTTAGTTGAGAAGGTGGACAACGCTCTGATAAATGTACGCTAAATATGAAGCTACAGCCAGGAGAGGGTTATCTTAGCTTAGCTTAGTTTACAAGTCTGACTCTGTGGGCACATAACCCCCCGTAACTGATAACAATGATGTTTTTTCATATCAGTTCTTTTTAGGATTAAAGAAACAAGATATAACATGTTAATTAGTGAGCTTTAGAGATGCTGATAGACAGATGTTGTTACCTCTGGACAGAGCCAGGTTAGCTGTTTCCCCCAGCTTCCAGTCTTTATGCTAAACTAAGCTAACAGTAGTCCGGCTGTAGCTTCATAGTTAGCATACAGACTAAAATGTTGAACTATTCCTTTAATGATAAGAAAATATTAAAGAGGTTGTGAATGTTCTGTACAACATGACTCCTTAGGAAAGCGAGGAAGAAGAAGAACGTTTGCGTTTTCAGGTAGAAATGGTAAATTTATATCTAAATAACAAAAGCTAAGCTAATACACAGTAGGTGTGATGAGTAATTAAAATAAACAGTTTTAAGATTGCCTACAAAACTGTGCTGATGTTCTTATTTGTTGGCAAATTATACTAAATAAATAAATAAATAAATAAAAATCACTGCATGTAAAGTGACATCACCCCAATCCCCACACACACACACACACACGCACTACACTACACTCTGTACCCTGGAACACAATACGGTGTCTGAGAGGCTTATTGCGTGTCTAATGGAGTGCATGAATCTCATCTTGTTAAAGAGAGTGCTGATTGCTAAGGGAACTGGACTGTGGAGGACACACACACACACACACACACACACACAAACAAACAAACACATACTGCATGAGGTGGATGAAGGGTACTCACGTTTAAGGAAGCGGTTACTGACCCATTTATTCTGTTTGCGGGTGTACCGCTTTGTAGCAATCTTCAAAGCTTCTATACCTGGACAGAGTTAAAAGGAGGCTGTTACAGATGAGGGGGAGACAGGAGAAAAATCTTTAAATAGGTTCTTCTGGTTGAGCAGTCAACCAGTCCACCAACCGGTGGATCTAAATCCATCTCTGTGACTTTGATCGGGTATTTCTCTGACCTTTGTCCCATAGCGTGTCTTTCTCCTGCTGGGTGCTGCTTTCAGGAGCAGTCAGGTAGTCATGAAACTCCTTAAAACCGATCGACTGGAAAATCCCATGTTGATAGTCCTGACTGGAGAGGAGAGGGGAGAGGAGAAGAAGAGGAGAGGAGAGGAGAGGAGAGGAGAAGAAGAGGAGAGGAGAGGAGAGGAAGAGGAGAAGAAATGAAACATTATCCATCAGTTTAAAAAAAGTTACTGTCTCCAACTTGACATTTATAGACACCCGGGTGGTGACTCATTTCACCTTCTCCTCCTCCTCTATCTCTCCTTCCCTCCCTGAACAAAGAATATCAGTCTGAGCAGATGTGAGGACCTTCGGGGGACAAAGTGACAGAATGACATTAAACAAACTGAATGGCACTGGCAGAGGGACCCATGGGTGCCGGGACTCAGTAGCCTGACCGGAGTGACATCAGGTTGGGGCAGAAGCCCACTGGTTACCTCGCCAGACAGAACATTTCCATCAATGTCAGACCATATAACCCCAATCTGAGCATTGCTGCCTGTTCTAGCCCAAACTGCACCTCATCAGATCTGAGTGATAGCTCTGCAATATGGTGTGCATGTTCAGTTCAATGACCTGGACCTTTTGAATTTGGACTGATTGCAAAAATAGTAGAGGTCAGCTGTGGTGGCCATTTCTTTTTACCACTACAAGAAGGTGTTATTTTTTTTTATCATAACAGTTGACTTGACGGATAGTGAGAGTAGTGCTGAGAAAACAAACTGTTTACAGTATGTGTAAAGGACAATACTGTGTACACATAAATATTAGGGATGTAATGCAAAGCTACCATCTGTATCTGTTTATTTCACAAAAACATTTGTTTTTGGATTTATACCGGAAGTGGGCCGGGCTTATAGCAAAAGTTGTTGGAAATTGTCCAGACTGCTAAATTTTCTGTGTTCAGTTGTTTTCTACTGACATTTATACTACTTATATGTATATGTTTAAGTTTAGCTGCCAGCAAAGTATAAGAAATAACCAATATGTTAACCATGTACCTAAATTAATCAAATAATAAAAGATGAGTTGTTTTTGAGGCTGTGTAACTGTTAATGGTCCACATGGAAATTAGAAGTGGAAATAAAACAGGAGGGTTTAACAGTGGGAAAATATATGTCAGAATTTCATTGGGCCATATTGCATGATTTTTCTTTAGAAACTGGAGGTTGTGTTTATAATGAGTAGATTTCTTTAAATCAAAGTCTGAAATCTCTCTCTGCCATTTTTCAAGCACTTTGAAGACGGTCCCTAACTTCAGCTTCATCATCCATCTACTGTCAAGTGCCAGGCTTCTATATCCTGGTAAAAAAAAAAACTGATAGAAAGTTATTGATAATAAACCACAGCGAATGTCTGAATAATGAAACACCTCTATTTGTAGCCTATAGCCTGTGCTGCTTTGGCTACTAGCAGTTCCTGTTTGCACTGTACAGACAACAGATGAAGAAGTCAGAATCTGATCATTATGAGCCAAGATCTGAAGTTATAAGCAGCGCCTTTTTTTCTATGATTTCCAAACTGATTTATGGATGGAGATCACAAATCAGGGTTATTACTGGAAAAACTGAAAAAATCTGGATGCTGTTTGTATATGTTCAGAACACATTATCCGTTCGCATCCAAATACTCTATTTATATTTGTTTACATCCCTAATAAATACTAAAAGTACAAATAAACTGCAATTTAATAGAGCTATCTGCCATGTTCCCATAGGCCTGATAAAAAGAAAATAGAAAAGTTTAAAATTGTACACATTTATTTGCATTTTTTAGGATAATATCCCAGGATTCACCATTGTACAATTAATGATAATTCTTAGTTGTTAGTGATTTTTAATCCCCCCATGGCTGGGATGCGGTTGACACTTAACATGTAAACTGGATATCTGTATTCTTTTGTTTTCTTTTTCTTACTTGTCTTTGAACTGACTTTGATTTATAGACTTGCTTTTATCTAATCTTTTCTTTTGAGTTTTTATCTTTTCTGGTTTACTTTTTACCTATAATTCACTGTTCGTGAGGTCAATTTTGTCTCTTTGTAGACCACGTTAATTTTCGTTTTAACAGATTGTAGAACAAACATTATAATAAAAAAATAATGACTATTTTTGGTCCATAACTTACACTAGTAACAGAAACAAGGGGAGGAAATAACAAAAATAAATCTGGCTAGACGGGCAGAGACAGAAATTTGAGAATAGCGACAGAGCACAGGAAATGTAGAGTCAATGGAGGGAGAAAAAAGAAAGACAGAGGAAGAGAGGGGGGGGGGAGAGATTTCACCTTGATGTCTGGCCACAGCAGCCAGCCGGGGATGGAGACATGAGGGTAAAGGAGAGAAAGACAGACAGACAGAGGAGGGGGAGGAGTAAAGTGCTTGGGTGATCAGATTGCTGAGAGGGCAATAGTGGCAGAGATGCAGAGAGAGAGGAGGAGGAGGAGGAGGCTGCTGGTTGATGGGGTGATGGGGTGATGGGGTGACGAAAGAAAGGAGGGACGAAAGAAGGGAATTGGCAGCTTCCTGGGCACCGTTCCACCAATGCATCAACTCCTCGCAGCCACACCCCATCACACACACATATAATATCAATATCCGCTGCCCAGAGACCCACAGCGATGTTCACATACTGTATCTGTTTCAGCCATCAGTCAAGCCCACATACACGTTCATGCATAATGCATATCACATACAGAACATATACAATTATTCAAACAGGACTGGTTTTACTGAAAGTTGGTCTTGGAGTTGTAATCATTCCCAAGCAAACGCTAAGTGTATATATCCCGGTAACCCAGAGACAGCACCACACAACACCACTCATGCCCTCTTTCTACCAAAGCAGCACTGGTTCTTGAACCAGTTCCGTTCAGGATTCTTGGAGCCTTGATGCTATCTAGCAAACCGGCCCGCGTTTCCACCAGTAGGAGCAGGGTGACGCATCGCATTGATTACCTGAAAGCTTTTGTTCTGTTATTACAGATATTTGTTTATATCCATAAACAAGCATGGATAAACTATTAATGATAAGTAGACGTAGAAGACTATTACCATAGTAGACCATAGACCATTGTGGCCTTTTTCCAACCTGTAGAATAGGACACGCCCACTGATGACGTCACGGCTCACACTTCAGGTCAAGGAAAACCTGCTATTTTTTAGTTACAGGGAACCAACTTTTTGGGTTTGAACCAATTTATTTTTGGTCGAAATGCTCCGAACGGTTCAAAATTAGGTGCGGAACCCGTTGCATGTTGGTGGAAAAGGGGTATCACAGTAGAGGAAACAGTGGATACTGAAAGAGTGACACAGCTCCAGTATTGTACAGGTCATGTGGTTACTGTTAAGGAAATGTCAGGGACAACTTGGTAATTGTGAGAAAGACAAGAAATCAGTCTTGATCATATTAACGTTATCTTCAAAAAGTATCTTTAACAGACAACATAGCATTGTAGGTCATTTGTACCAGGGCCACCAGAATGTCCATTCAGTGTGGGATAATATTCCTGAGGCCCTGAGGTAATAAGCACCGATCACCAGACTCCCCTGGTGGTGCGAATGTCCTATGGAGGGGGCTTATCTCTGTAATTATTAATAATCACTGGACATCCTAAAGAAATATCAGTCCCATCTGAACTAAACTGGCAACAGTGTGGGCTGCATCTAAATTGGTCTCCAGGTCTTTGGGAAGCGGCAGCGCACAGAACAGAGTGACCTGTCAGACTGGGAAGGAGAAATAAATAACTGGATAGCACTGAACTCCTATTGCCCTGGTTACAAGGAAGAGAGGAGTTAAGTCTGGATCCAGACTGAATGTCTGGATCATTCATTTAGATAGGAGGATGGGAACATGATCTTGAACTTACTGTACAGACAAACAACGCTCAGACCACCTCGTAATGCTCAACAGTAATGACGACAGGGCTCCAAAGCCAAGTATGACATACATTTTTGGCCCACATAACAGACTCCAAATCCCACACTGTATCTTTTAGGTGGATTTTGGTTGATATTGCAGAAAAAAAACGAAAGAAAGAAAATTGCTAGGAACACAAGCCATATGTAGCCAGCAACCAGGTTTGAAATAAAAAAGATCATATCTGACTCTGCTGCATCAACTTTGATGCAATTCTAAATCTATGAAGTATTCTTTTAACAAAACATCTTCAGCATCAAATATATGTAATCCCTGCATCATATGGCACTTCTTTTGAACACGGTTCCCCTCATTACAAGAAAAGAACATCTGCCGACAAGATCCTAACATCCCAGTGATTTTTGCCTTAAGCAAAACAGCTATCCAGACAGAATCTTAAACAATGACGACGCTTGACTAAAAGATAATTCATTCAGGATGAACAGGATCTGGTTGATTGTGTTCCTTCATGAGGGTGGACGTGTTTTGCTGCCGATTCTGCTACCTGTTGTCCTGGACCTTCTGCTGATTGTAGCGGACGTGGAAGTCTCTGAGCTCCTCTATCACTCCAGCAGACAGCATGTCATCTACACGAGCATCCAACCGCTTGTCTAGAGCTGGAGGGGAGCAGAAAGGGATAAATATAACAAGTGTAGCAGCAAAATAAGATGGATACATGTAAAAAGTTATTTCATTCTGCACTGAAGCTCCCATATGAACACTGGCATTTCTGTTGTTTTGATAGCAATAAAAATGGAAATCCATACAATCCTCCCACCGTACCATCCATGTCAGCGTGCAGCCAGAAGATGCAGGGGTCTGGGTATCTCAGCGGCCCCCCCAGCCCATCAC